>JARHVA010010530.1:0-158591 GCA_037957365.1 Torreya grandis | reverse complement strand
CTCATACTTAAGAGAATCCCCTCCATCAATAGGATATAGTGGATCCCACCAATGCCTCATCCACCATACAGTATATGCATCTATACATCCAACATCATCCACATCAACAATGTCTATAGTTACATCCCATGCATCTAAAGGTAATAGTGTTATCTCAGCCTCAGTAGGCCTTGCACAAGCTCTTGCCTTTATTAGTGCCCATGCATTCCTCACACACACCCATATTATAGGGGGCACATCTTATGGTACCCTAAACTATCTATTCATGTGCTCATATTAAAATCACTCATACGCATTAACCTAGTGGTTATGTATCCAATAATTGACCCTCATATACCATAACTGTACTCCATCCTTAGCCCACCCAAGAAATCCTCTATAAGGCCTCCATATAATGTCACCAACCACCAATCTATCTAGCACCTACCTATAGTGATCTATCCTAGGGGATCAGATAGCTAATGTACTCATCCACTACTCTCTAAATGGCTATGGAGGTGCCCAACTCTCCCTTGATAATCTTATCGACTGTATAACCACTATGTGCTCATAATCCCAACAATATCATAAACATCATTGCACTCAATCTACACTAAAATCCTCATATGTAAACATATAAATATCCCTATATAGGTGTCTAAGCATAGTCCTACCCCCATGAGAAACATATTCCCATATACCAAAATAATGTGCCCAATCTTATGCATCTTATATGCAATAGACACTCTACTCCCATCCACATCAATAAATGATGTTAACAACATAGCCAACCACTTGTGTAAGCATAAAACATTGGAGTATTTTATAACTGACACTAGGACATCACTATTACCTCTCCAATGTATACATGAGGGTACACCATCAAAATACAATGATGTATGATCAATAGCATCAGCACCCATGTCATCTTGTAATGTCACACATCATCCACTAACTGGTAAATGAAAAATGTGATACACATCCTCTAGATTCATAGTAATCTCCCCTGTAGGAAGCCAAAAAATACATGTATCTAAATTCCACCTCTCACATAAGGTGGTAATCAGATATATATCCCACTACACTATGCCTAGGTCACATATATGACCCAACCCTAACCTATCCATGATAGCTCTCTCATCAATAGATAATGGTAATAACATTAATGTCTCCATCACCTATCTCTTATGGAATTCTCTCATCTATACCTCACCCTAAAATCACCAAAAATAGCACATATATTAGTCCATAGTGCTAAATCACTAGCCAATCAAAAACAATAGCAATTAATAAAGCAATATCTTACAAAAACTTGCCCACAAGACAATAATATTGGGTATAGGATAATAGCACTAGACAAGAGTGCTTCAACTAGATAGGAGTGCTAGAACCTAGATAACAGTGCTAAATATAGGCTAAAAGTGCTTAAAACTAGTGAAATTTTTCCTAGCACACTTTAAATAGCTCAAAACATCAAAAATAGGCTCTATAATAGATAAAAATTAGATGTTTTATCTATTTACCTGGGTAACATCACCACCAACCTAAACCTAGGCTACCAACTGCTCAAACTAGGTCACAACAGGTGCTCATATCCTCAAAAGTTTCTCACTCCAAGAGCTCAAAATCTTAACTTATTCAATTCATAAATGAATTGAGAATCAATCCAATTCCCTATATTACCCATCTTTCTCAATCAAAACAAAATACTATTTTGACCATAATGTGAACCCCATAACTCCATTTTTCAAACTATTTTCTTCTATAGAATCATGATAATGATACCTTTGACATTGCATAAGCTTCACTCTCTTACTAATTATTTTTTCCTACTATATCATGCACATCTCTATATTTATTTTATACTTAGACATACACCTTGATTATCACCAATCAAAACTTGTTCCACTTTCAACAACTTCATCTAATCAATCAGACAAACTCTCAAAGATATTCATAACAAATGAACCTTGTTTATACTAATGCCATTAGGCATCACTTTTAGCTTGACCTCCTATATCACAAATTTCATCCTTCTCCCCAAAAGGGGGAATCATTCCTACTATTCCCATTTCTACACCTACCAAACATGCCCATTCACTTTCATAAGTGGATACACCATGGTTCTTGCACCTCTAGTATTCAAATTATTAGATTCATCTTAGATTGCTCAAAATATATAGTGATTCAGATTACATGGGTTACTCAATATTACTTAAGATATTCAAGGGGATATATCTTTAGTTTATATATATATAAACTATTTAGATACAGTGATTGAGATCATATGGGTCCATAGTGATTTTAGCTTATAATAAAATAAACTATTCAAATATAGTGGTTCAGATTATATGGATTCATAATAACTTAAATATATATTTAGACTCAAATGCTATAATTGGGAGCATGTATATTACTACACATCTCACACATATAGATTCATACAACATGAAACAATTACAAGACCATATAGTAGATTATAGGCATAGTGCAAAGCATAATGTTTTGATCTCTAATTTTGCATATGGGGCATGGCACAATATGTCATATCACATGTGGTTACATAGATTACTAGATTATACATATGCATCACTCATGTACCAAATTTGGGGGCATGGCATAGAGTTTCATGTTCTTCATCACTTAGGATTATATAGATGGAATGGCAAGACATGACATTATCTTCTTACACATTGACTAGAGTTTTAGATTACACCTAGCTATACCTAGGTTATCACCAAGTTGGATCGCACAGCCATCTATAGTGGTTGGTTAATTACATTACCCAGACCCAGATTATATGAATTTGTATGGGATAAAGGATAGACATTGGTTTTGGGCCTCCAATCATTTCTCATTTCTAGTTCAGAAATTTAGAGTGGGTTCATGATGGATTTTTCTCTTCACAATATATAGATTCTATACACACATTCTAGATTAGATGAGTTTATGTGGGATAGAGGATAGAAATTATTTTGGACCTCTAAGCATTCCTCATCTTTATTCAAATTTAGCATAGGGGGAAAGCATTTCCCTCTTTCTCCATGTTACACAGATTCCACTTCTAGATTCAGTATAAGGGGCATTTATTTCATGGATTATTTCTTTCTCCAAGCATTATTAGGGTCTTCATCCACTTCCCTAGCCAGGAAGTGAGTTGGACCCTTTGTATCACATTTATATCCATGAAATTAATTTTAGGTATGCATTTTCTTTTCTTTCTATTAATCTAGTACTTCATTTCATTGCATTACTAAAATAAAAGAGGGGAAAATATATACACCCTAAATTGGTCAAGCAACCACACATATCATGTATTTTCACAATCCTTTCATAGGAGAATCTAACTAGAGAATATGAGCCTTATTCACATTTATCAAAGTCTTTTGTTTTACTTATCTTGGTCTTATTTCATGCTTGAGTCACCTTTTTACTTATTTCTAGTCATCTATATCTTTCTAGATGGTCATTCTAGCTCAACCAAACTCTATTTACCATGTTAGTTCCATCTAATTAGGTCTTGAGCCTATAAGATAGGAGCAATGGGTTTGGAGTATAACACTGGACCCTAGGGTGTCCCCTTTATAGCACTCTTATCCAACTATATTTTTAGTCTAAATGGTCAGTTTGTCTTACTTAATGAGTCCTAAACCTTTCTTAGCTTTGCCCTTAAGTTTTGTTTGTCTTTCTAATGTCATAAAAATATGAATAAAGTTCCCAAATTCAAAACAAAGAGTCTCCTATATAAATTATTTCACAAGTCATTTTATATCTAGCACTTAATACTTTGGCATAGTACATAATTAAAAATCAATCAATGGTATAGCTCAACATTCTGCATCACACATAAATTTGCATGCTTGATCAAGGAAGGGCCTAGGTGAAAGTCATTTTTTCATATATGATGCACATTTATTATCAATATTTCCTAAGGGAGAACTATATTTGATCTAAGACCCTAGCTTGAGGGTTAATGTAGATAGTGATCAAGACAGTAGGGGTTCTAGATCATGCGATCATACTTTCACTAACCTAGTGTTTTCCCCTTTTACTTTTCATATATTTTGTTGTTTTATGTGTGTAGATGAACCTAGGGTTTTTAATATTAAAACATATCTACAAGGATCTCCATCAACATTCATGATCTAAAATTTCATAGGAAGGTTCACATAGGGATAGTAGATAAAACCCAAAAAACTCAGCTCTGTGTGACTAGTTTGGAAAATAGCAACAAGACCTAGACTATAACACCAGACCCTAAAGTGTCCTATTTTTAGTGCTCCTATCATTTCACCAAATGAAATATAGATCTAGATTCCTCACATCTTCCCATTCATATGTATTAGTTTTTAGGCCTTAAAATAGTTGTCTTAATCTACTTTTCTAGATAAGTTACTTTTCTTCCCTATATAATTAATTTGATCAAAATCTATATTTTACCATATTAGATTAGATTTTTACCTTTTTTATAGACCCTTTATTGTTTAGGAACTAGACCCTAGTCTCCCAAAAATAATAAAACACTTAACAAATTGTAATCAAAACTATTGATAATCATATATCTTTAGCATTCTGATCTTTTAAATTTTATACCTATCTACATAAACATTTAATTATTAAATCAAAAAATATGGTAAAACATAGATTAAAAAAATTAACTTTATGAAGAATCCACCATTTATACTAAATATTCCTAGAGAAAAAGAGGATATCCTTGCCAACAAAATAAAATACCTAATAAACACACTCATAGCTACTACTTAGGGAAACAAAACTAAGAGCTACATTATCTGATAACTCCAGGATCAAAATAGGTTGAACCTTGTCCCCGCTTAGTGCGAGTGCACAAGTATTTTATTGATTTCAAAAAAACAAGTACATAAGGGTGCCTTTACTCCGTTAACCCTTTCACAATGCAAATATGGATTTATATAGTTTTTACCAATGACCGGTAAAAATAACTAATCCTATAACCAACTAAATACGGGAAAACAACCCGTAAAACAAATCTAATTAATAAATATAAACATTAAAACTACCTAATAATTAAACTAAGTTTATTTATTTTATGGGGGTGCCTTTATAAAAGATGCATACCCCATTTACAATAGTAATTTATTTTCTACCAAAAAATAACCTAATGTTAAGACTTTGGAACAAGTCCTAACAAACACCCCTATGATCCAAAGTCAGGTCTTTGGACACATACCAAGCATTTTTCTAAATTTTTCAAATTTGATTCTGTCAAGGGGTTTTGTGAAGATATCAGCTATCTGATTGGCAGTTGGGCAATATATTGGATCAAGAGTTTTCTTTGCCACCAGCATTCACAGATAATGGTATTTGACATCTATATGTTTTGTTTTGGCATGAAACACTAAATTCTTGGACATCTTGATTGCACTCTGATTATTAATGTATAACTGTGTAGGAGCAAACTAAGAAACCTGAAGATCTTCAAGAATACGATGAAGGTAAACAATTTCTCTAGAAGCATCCCATGCTGCAATATACTCTGATTCTACTGATGAATTTGCCACTGTATCCTACTTCTTACAACACCAAGCAATGGCAGTTGAACATATATGCATAGTGTATCCTGTGGTTGACACTCTGTCATCCACACATCCGCCAAAATCTGCATCACAATATCCAACAAGTTTGAAGTTCTTGTTGCGGCAATATTCAAGGCCATATGTTTTTGTTCCCTGAAGGTAACAAAGTACTCGTTTTCATGCATGCCAATGAATTTCTCTAGGCTTATGCATAAACCTAGATAAAATTCCAATGAAAAATGAAATATCGGGCCTGGTAGTCATCAAATATATCAAACCTCCCACCAATTGTCTATAAGTGGTGCCATCAAAAAAGGCACTGCTATCATCCTTAGACAATTTCAAGTTACTTTCCATGGGAGTGAGGTCAGGTTTGCAATCACTCATGCCAAACCTCTCTAATAACTTAGAAATATACTTAGTTTGTGAAATGAAAATACTATGCTCTTTTTGACTTACCTCTATGCCTAGATAGTGTGAAGAAGTCTAAGATCTGTCATCTCAAACCCATCTTTTAATTCCTTCTTCACAGACTTGTTATGATTTTCATCATTACCTGTAATAAACAAGTCATCAACATAGAGAACTAATATCACCATTTTTTTACCCTACACTCGAAAATAGAGAGTATCATCTGATTCACTGTGATGAAAACCAATGGATTTCAAGTATGAATCCATTTTCTCATACCAAGCCCTAGGTGCCTATTTGAGTCCTTACAAAGCTTTTGTCAATTTACACACTTTGTGTTCAGCACCCACCTGTTCAAAACCCTGAGGTTGTTTCATATAGACTTCTTCTTGTAAATCACCATTTAAAGAAGCACTTTTAACATCCAATTGATGTACTTTCCAACCATTTTGTGCTGCTAAAGCAAGTACCATACAAATAGTGTGCCATTTGGCAGTTGGTGCAAATGTTTCCTCATAATTAATACCTTCTTGTTGTGCATATCCTTTGGAAACAAGTCGTGCCTTATGTTTATCAATGGAGCCATCTAATTTATACTTAGTCCTATAAACCCATTTACATCTGATGGGTTTAACATGTGGAGGAGGATCAACTAAAACCCATGTATTATTGTTAAGTATGGAATCATACTCACATTTCATTGCCTATTGCCAAACTTGTTTAGTAGATGCCTCTTCAAAAGTGGATGGCTCAGTGGAAGAAGTAGTAACAACCATAGCATAGTTCACCTGTTTTCAAGAATTCCAAGGCCCTGTTAAACCAACTTCATCTGCTGTCAAGTCAAAAAAAGTACTTTGAGCCCATTTTGGATACTTAGACAAATTATTCAAATCATGGACTCCAGAATTCTCATTATGTGCATCATTCGATGGGGGACTTAGAGAATTTTCAACAATTTCTAAGTCATCAACCTATGAACTTGTAGATGAAGGAGAGGAAAGTGAAGGAATTTGAGTCTCATACCATAACTTCAAAGAGTTATCCCCATTATTCAAACCCTTATCTCTTTTTGCATTTTTCCTCTCTAATCTATCAAGTTGAGAATCAATCTCTGCAGTGTTCATAGTCCCAAACTCATCAAATATTACATCTCGACTCACTATGAATTTACCTAAATCATGTGCAAGCAAATGAAACCCCTTTTTATCTTTAGAATAACCAAGAAAGATGCATTTTTGACTTTGTGGTTCTAACTTAGTTCTATGTTTAGGAGGAACCAAAGTAAAACAAAGACATCCAAACACTTTCAAGTGTTTAACTTTGGGTTTAAACCCATACCATGCCTCATATGGAGTTTCTCCCAAAAGTGCAACTGTGGGGGACCTATTTCTCAAATACACTACAGTACCAACAGCTTCAGCCCAAAATTTATCATCAAGCTATTTATAATGCAACATGGCACGTGATGTGCCCTCTAAAGTTCTATTCATTTGTTTAGATACTCCATTTTGTTGTGGAGTATAAGCATTACTATATTGTCGATGAATTCCATGTTCTTGACAATAGTCTAAAAATTCATTTGAGGTATACTCACCTCCATTATCTGAACGAAGAGTGGCCAAATGTGAACCTATTTCTCTTTCGACTAAGTGTAACCAATCAACAAACTTAGCAAAAACTTTAGATTTGTTTTTCATAAACAATACCCAAGTCATCCTAGAAAAGTCATCAATAAAAAAGACAAAGTATCTACACCCACCAATGGATGACTTTTTCATGTCACATACATCACTATGAACTAACTGTAAACATCTGTTAGCTCTCCAAAATGACTATTTAGGAAATTTTTGTCGATTTTGTTTGCCCAAAACACATGACTCACAAAGAATACTATATTTGCAAAAAGTGGGCAACCCATTCACCATACCATATCTCTGCAAATCCACTAAAGAGTGGATATTCAAATGTCCATAGTGGAGATGCCATAACCACTATGTAAACATAGTACCTGTACCTTTATCAACAACTTTTGCAAGTTCTATATTGGGAGGAAGCACCTTACAATGCAATCTAACCAAGTTTCCATCTTCATATCCTGTATACATGGTTTTATAATTATCCTTCATTGAATTGATGTAAATGAGCCCATTTTCAAGCACAATTTGATAACCTTTCTTTCGAATGGTTACCAAAGAAAGTAAGTGTTTCTTCAATGTGGGAACATACCAAACATCCTCCAAGTATTTTATAGACCCATTAGGAAGAAGAATTCGAATAGAACCAAGTCCTAGTGGTGTATGCATAGACTTATCTGCTAAGGCAACTAGAGAGAGAGAAGCTTCCTTATAAAACCAAAAGAAATATCTCCTAAATGTCATGTGTTTGGTTGCTCCTGTGTCTAAAACCCATACATCTGTGAGCTCATCTCTAGCCTCATATTCAACATAATCAATGTGCCCCAAAGAAGTAAATGCAAATTCATGGGCAACATTACTAGATTCATCATAGTCATGATCGATATACTGAGCAGAGTTAGTCTTAGTCACTTTTTGTGGCCTCTAAATTTTATCAAAAGGAATCCTACATTGTGAGGTAATGTGACCAAATTTTCCACATCTATGACACTGAATGTCAGATCTACCTCGACCTCTGCCCCTATATGAATTGTGACCATGTCCTCGATCACTTGTTTCATGTGAATGTGATTGATTAGATTGTTGATTATGTGAATGACCCCTACCTCTATTTTGATATCTGCCTCCTCTGTAACCTTGACCCCCTCTAGAACTATTTCTTCTATTGTTTTGATGCCCAGATGAAGATGAACTAGGCTTTGACTCTAAAACATGGGCTTCTTCAGTTTTCTTGGATTTCTTGGGTAGAGAGAGGTCATGTTGGATGAGAAACTCAACCAACTTATCAAAGGTGATGCCTGTGATCTTGTTAGAGACATGCAACATTTCAACAAAATTCCTATAAGACCCTGGTAGTCCTTTCAAAGCAGCAGTAACTATGAGGTCATCATCTCGTTTTCCAAAACCAGCCTTAGTGTACTCAGTAGTGATATTTTTCAACTTAGACATATATTCTCCCATATCCCCATCTTCATCTAATGACATAGTAAACAACTGCATATGAATATCTATCTTCTTATGCTTAGGTTTCTTATCATACAAATCTGACAATGTTTTCCACGTAGTGTAACTATGAGGAGAATTTTCAATATAAACATACGTATCATGAGTACAACAACAATTAATGAGAGACAAGGCCTTAGAATCATGCAAATTGAAAATATCTAACTTAGCCTACTCTATTGGCAATGTGGGATTTTCATTCTTAACAATATCCCATAACTCATTAAACACTAGTGAAGCCTCCATCAATCGTTTCCAATCTGAATAATTGGAAATTGTTAATCTATCACCATCTGAAAGTAAATTTTGAATTTTCAGCATTTTGAAATGAAAACAAGTGCAGTAGAGAAATGTGCAACAAAATGCAAAAGAAATGAGACAAATATCACACTCACTGCACAAGACACTGCTTCTACGGGGTTTTGCACTTAACCTCCGCGTAGAGTGTAAAAGAAAAAAAACAAGTATTTTTGATGGGTTTTGCACTTAACAACACCAAAAATCAATGATTACACCCTTATTTCACCAAATTACAACCTTATTTCACCAATTACACCCTTATCTCACCACAACAATGCAAAAGAAAAAATGATTGAATTTCGCCCCTTTTTCAAAAATAAATAACACAATACAATAAGTATGTGTTTTACAATATTTTGAATTTAAAAAAGAGAATATTCTTTTTTCAAAAAAGTATATTCCAAGGCAAAAAGAAACTTTTCTCCAAAAAGAAGGGATTTGAACCCTTGACCTCCTCCTTTGCAAGCTTTTAACAAAATAAGCTTAACCAATTGCTCTAAGAGCATTTACAAAACATTACTTTCAGAAATTTATATTTGTACCAGATTTCATGTATGAGGGAAAAAATTTAAAAAAAAATTACATGAGTAAATAAAAATTATTTTTCCCTTTGTTTTCAGCTTTTCTTTCAACCTTCCTCCCGGGTGGGCCCTCCACAGGAAATATTTGAAACAAAACTATATAAAGAGCAAATAATAAATTTCTGAGTTTTATTCTAGTGCCATGTTTACCTAGAATGCCATGGCTGCTGTTGGAAACTTTTTCTCCACCTGCTCTCTCTCACCTAGGCCGTACAAATCTGTACAGGTACTAAAAAATGATTTATAATGTGTTTTTGCAAATTTTTTGAAGTGTATTTTGCAAGGAATGGATTAAAAACAAGCCTAAGCATTTTAAGGCCATACAACTTAGAATTTTCTAGATTTTCAATTAAAAATGCAACAACAGAGGTTTTAGTGCCATTTGATTAGGATTTGCAGATGTTTTGGATTTAAAAGGAGCTAAAATGAATGCAAAACACAATGGTAGCCATGTTTGAAAATATTCAAATGTTTTCCATAGAAAATAGGCCGTACAAATCTGATTTTGGCTCAAAAAAATAATGAATTCATAACATTAAATGCTAAAATTCATTTTTATGCCAGATGAGGAGGTTGAACTCAAAAAAAATGGAGTATGAATGATCCAAAAAGGCCAGATAGTGGTATATGGAAAATACAAGTTTAAATATAAATAATTTTTGAAAAATTAAAATAATTTAATAATTTTTCAAAATATTTAAACCAAAACTATATGGCATACCTTATTTTCATGCCAAATGAAATCACACCTTCCTCCTTCGAATTCACCATGCTCCCAACCATGCTCTGATACCACTGATAACTCCAGGATCAAAATAGGTTGAACCTTATCCCTGCTTAGTGTGAGTGCACAAGTATTTTATTAATTTCAAAAAAACAAGTACATAAGGGTGCCTTTACTCTGTTAACCCTTTCACAATGCAAATATGGATTTATATAGTTTTTACCAATGATCGGTAAAAACAACTAATCCTATAAACAATTAAATACGGGAAAACAACCCGTAAAACAAATCTAATTAATAAATATAAACATTAAAACTACCTAATAATTAAACTAAGTTTATTTATTTTATGGGGGTGTCTTTATAAAAGATGCATGCCCCATTTACAATAGTAATTTATTTTCTACCAAAAAACTAACCTAACGTTAAGACTTTGGAACAAGTCCTAACATATTCTACCCTAAACTATATAATTAGAGAATAATGGGGAGCCACCAAATCTAAGTAATAATATACTTTTGCATTCACATCATCAGTATTCCATTAATCATATAATATGATAGTCATTCATTTTAGAATCAATTTTAAAATACTTGATCCTATAGAGAGCCAAACTCCAAACAACTAATTGATACCCATTTGTCCTCCTAATAACACTTAGATAATATAATTGCCTCTGATCGCAAGCATTAACTCAATCATGAGAATATCAAACAACATGGTAGGATTAATACCCACATTATCCAACAATCCTAACACCTTATTGCATTACCTAAAATAGTGCTCAAAATATAAAAAAGAGAAATAAATGGCCAACATTATTTCCTCACAAAATACTCACTAACTTCTAATTTGGTGTTTTTCCTTATTCATATCATTTATAATAAATTTTTATTCTCCTTCCATTAATGCCTTTTTAAAACCCTTATCTAGTGTTAATTTAAAACCTTAAACCAATGTAAATTTCTTTAGTTTCATTATTAATAGCTCTAGGATTAAAAAATAACCTCGCCAAAAGACGTTGCCTTTTTCATCTGATCAAACACATATTCCTAACTAGATATAGATTATTATGAGAAGTACCTTAAAACTTAACATATACTACTTCATTATTTAGGGTTTTCCTCCTTGCATTAATTTTATTTATTGAATTATTTATGTAATGTTTTCTTGATTTCAACACAATTTCATGCCACCTACCCAAGTGTTTTACCCTAATTTGGATTAATGGGCTAGATTAATCTAATTAAGATAGAAATTTGAAATCCAATTCAAATCAATAGATATGTCATTCAATCATATATTTAAATTTAAACTATTTATAATTAATTCTTCTAATTTGATAAGGGTATATGGTAAATATGCAAAGTACTAAAGAGGACACAATACTTAGCTTTTTATGTTGATTATATGACTGTGACTATATTTTATAACTTAAAAATAAATATATAAATGCCTTCAATTTATTTAGTTATATAATTAATTTGATGTTTGCATGGGTTCAAGCCATGGGATCAAATTAGTATCATTTTTTAATACTTATTGGTTATTACTAACTTGTGTGAAAGTGTAGCATGATGACCATACATTCACCTATGACTATATTTTATTGCTATGTGCTTATAATCATAGACCTTGATAATGTATGTAAATATAAAAATTAGCCTTATTTTCCTTGATATCCTATGTTTGATTATGAGGGAAAGAAACATGAAAAAATGGGGGAAGTGTAATGGATTGAGATGACACCAATCATCCCCACATAATGATTAGCCTTTTCCTACATATCCAATGTTAGGGGGTGGAGCTAAAAGCTTCAACTATTTGCAGACACGAAGAAGAGGATTCTGAAGAAAAAGAAGAACTATCATCATTAGAATGACTGACGTCGGTCAAATGCAGTGCAGAAGGCCACCGACGATGGAAGGTAGTCGGCCGACGTCGGCAACACTAGACAGACAGGGACTGATGTCAGTCACCTGTGGTGGTCCAGAACTACTGTTGATGAACAGTCAGTTAAGTGAAGCGAGTGTTTGCATGTCAAATGACTAATTATAGTCACGAGCTGCGTGTCTAATTATTGTAGTTAGATTTCTATTTTTGTAACCATGGGATTTTATTTAGTGACCCATGAGGCTTGTATTGTATTTACCAAGAAGGCAAGTAAAAGCATTGAAGCAAGCAAGGTCAAGGAGATCTACAGGTGTAAGGTCAAGGAGATCAACTGAAGCATTCAAGGAGGGATAATAACTCAGGCTATAGAGTTTTTAAGGTTGAGCAAGAGAGAGAGGGAAGAAGGTCTTGAGGTGTGGCAAGCCTTTGAGGTGGAGGAAGAAGTGGCATCTTCCTTATTGTATTTTCTTCTAGTAATATCTAATACAAGAGTGAGTATTGTCTCTCAAATTCTTTGTTGTCTCAAGTTTCTAGTTACTTTATCATTCTAGTATAATTCTGTGTTTAATTGCTTGTAAGAAAGTAATCAATTGTGCTTCCGTTGGATAAGGGGTCACCTAACAGTTGGTATCAGAGCATATCTATTGTTGTAGGTTCCTGACAATTGGTATCAGAGCTATGGTTTGCAAGAAGCAGGTTATTATTTTTGATTATAGGTCATTCAAAGGGTTTTTTGATTGAGTGGGAGTTTAGCAATGGTAGAAGAAAGTAAGCTACGAATGGAGAAGTTTAACAGCAAGAATTATCAACACTGGAGGATGCAGATTGAGGATTATCTGTATCAAAAGGATCTATACTTACCGTTGGGTGGGGTTACATGCAAGCCCATAGATATGAAGGATAAAGAATGGAGTGTTCTTGATCGGAAGGCTCTCGGTTCCATAAGGTTGAGCCTTGCATCGTCTGTGATTTCTAGCTTATCACAGTGCAAGACAATGGAAGAGTTGATAAAGTCCTTGGCAAATTTATACAAAAAGCCCTCAGCTTCTAATAAGGTATATCTTATGAAGCAGCTATTTACTTTGCAAATGCAGGAAGGTGGATCAGTACATACTCATCTCAGTGATTTCCATGGTTTGGTAAACCAATTAGCTTTAGTCAATATTGTTTTTGATGATGAGGTAAAGGCTCTCTTGATTATATGTTCTTTGCCTGAAAGTTGGGACAGTTTGGTTATGGCAGTAAGTAATTCTGCATCTGCTTCTAAAATCTTAAAAGTTGATGATGTTGTGAGTGTGATCCTGAATGAGGAAATACGTAGGAGA
Source organism: Torreya grandis (assembly GCA_037957365.1). Taxonomy (NCBI): domain Eukaryota; kingdom Viridiplantae; phylum Streptophyta; class Pinopsida; order Cupressales; family Taxaceae; genus Torreya; species Torreya grandis. The sequence continues at coordinate 144,686 of JARHVA010010530.1, read as the reverse complement.
AGCATAGGTGAATCATCAGGGAATGTTCTAAGTGCAGAAAGTAGGGGAAGGCAAAGGGAGAAGATTGAGCAAGGGAAATCAAGGTTGGGAAGGAGATCCGAGTCCAAAGGTATTACCTGCTGGTTTTGTGGAAAGAAAGGACATACAAAGAAGGAGTGTTGGTTGAGAGATAAAAAGAATCAACATGCAGGTATTGAAGAAGCAAAGGATGCAAATATTGTGGTACAGGATGATCTCATACTTTCTTTGGATAGTCAGGTAGGGTCATGGATTTTAGATTCTGGTTCATCTTTTCATGCATCCCCAAATAGAGATTTGTTTCATGAGTATGAACAGGGAGACTTTGGAGTGCTCTATTTAGGGGATAGTACGCCTTGTCAGATAGTTGGCAAAGGGAAAGTATAGCTGAGATTGTAGATTGACAACACATGGGTGTTGAAAGAGCTCTTGCATGTTCCAATTATGAAGCAGAGTTTGATTTTTGTAGGAAGGTTGGGTGACGAGGGATGCACAATAACCCTCACAGCGGACTCTTGGAAGGTTACCAAGGGAGCACTTGTTTTAGAAAAAGGTAAGAAAGTAGGTACTCTTTATCTATCTACTTGTATTACTGATTCTACTTCTGGTGTAGATTCGAAGATGTGGCCTAATAGGCTTGGTCACATGAATAAGAAGAGAATGGAAGTTCTTGATTCAAAAGGTATGTGTTCAGATTCGGAAAGCATACATAGAGTTCATTGCACAAAAAGGAAATTTGATGCTTTTGATAGGAACAAAGAAGCCTTAGTGTTTATGGAGGAGATGAAGGACAGAGATCAGTCACAGGGGCTGAATAAATCTGAGCAGGGTAGCATGGATAGAGGTTTGATCCAAGAAGAGCTCACAAATGAAAATTTCATCACTTATAGGAACACACAAATGCCGATGTCGGTCACATGGGACCGACGTCAGTCATCCAGATACTGACATCAGTCATGTGCAGACTAGCAGGGTCGATAGGTTGGGTAGGAGAAGTCTAACGTCGGTCATCAAGACTGACGTCGGCAGGGAGGGACACCGGCGTTGGCCAGGGAAATGATGTCAATAGTCAGGGTTAGTGCAGGGAACTGACATTGATCGAGAGCAGACTGGGAGATGGCTGAGATCGGTCATTGGAATGGATGATGGGTGGACAGTTAGCTATCAATAAGTCTCAAACACCCATATGGAGGTCAAAAAAGGTATGTGAACCTCACATTCATTGTTCACCTTCTTTATATTGCTTATTGATAGTCAATAACTAGGAAGATGGAAGAAGCAATGTAGGTAGAATCTAGAAATAGTGGGAGCTTGGCATGGATGAGGAGTGTGAGTCCTTGGAGAAGAACCAAATAGGTATTTGTTGGTAGAGTTATCAGCTGGAAAGAAGCACTGGATAGAGGGATGGATTCCCATATTAGAGAAGAGAGTGGATGGACACATGAGACAGAAGGCTATGGTATATGGTCTTGATTAGGCTACAGAGCAATGGAGGTTTGACCATTGTGTTTTATCTTTACCAGGTTGGATAATATTAGCTATATTATCCTGTTACTATATTGTGTTACTTGTTGCAGGGTTTCATATACAGGGAGTTTTTTGAGCTAAGGGTAGAGTTGGTTTAGAAGTGTGTCATGAAGAATTTAGGAGCAGCAAAATTCTTATGACATAAGTGATAGGTATAACATCACAGGTTTGCATGGTGGTTGGTCTTCAAGAGTGACTTTGAAGAGGGATATAGAGCCAAAGGAATAAAATAGATGGTGTACAGGTATAGGTATAGTAGCAGCTATTTATCTCCAAGTGGGAGATTGTTAGGGTGTGGAGCTAAAAGCTTCAACTGTTTGCAGACACAAAGAAGAGGATGCTGAAGAACCAGCATTGGCAGCATGACCGACATTGGTCAGATGCAGTGCAGAAGGCCACTGATGATGGCAGGTAGTTGACTGACATTGGTAGCACCAGACAAATAGGGACCGACGTCGGTCGCCTGTGGCGGTCCAGAACTACTGTTGACGAATAGTCAGTTAAGTGAAGTGAGTGTTTGCATGTCAAGTGACTAATTATAGTCACAAGCTATGTGTCTAATTATTGTAGTTAGATTTCTATTTTTGTAACCATGGGATTCTATTTAAAGACCCATGAGGCTTGTATTGTATTTACTAAGAAGGCAAGTAAAAGCATTGAAGCAAGCAAGGTCAAGGAGATCTACAGGTGTAAGGTCAAGGAGATCAGTTGAAGCATTCAAGGAGGGATAATAACTCAGGCTATAGAGTTGTTAAGGTTGAGCAAGAGAGAGAGGGAAGAAGGTCTTGAGGTGTGGCAAGCCTTTGAGGTGGAGGAAGAAGTGGCATCTTCCTTATTGTATTTTATTCTAGTAATATCTAATACAAGAGTGTGTATTGTCTCTCAAATTCTTTGTTGTCTCAAGTTTCTAGTTACTTTATCATTCTGGTATAATTCCATATTTAATTGCTTGTAATAAAGTAATCAATTGTGCTTCCATTGGATAAGGGGTCACCTAACAGTTGGTATCAGAGCATATCTATTGTTGTAGGTTCCTAACATCCAATACTCCAAGGTTGAAATCAAGCCACATGTAGTTCTCCCACCTAGTGTGATTGTGAAATTATGATCCTTTTTATGTGTGTGTATATAATTATTGATTTTGATACTTGATTATTCTTGATTTTAGTTGGATTTTGAGTGATTCATACTTGGCTTGTGACTTATCTTAGTAATAGGTTTATAAATTGGGAAGAATAGGGAAGAATTACTCAGTGTGAAATAGTGTATATATATAAATGATAATTTCCAACTCCTTTTGAATGAAACCTATATTTTTTTTATATGGATCATTTTTAATAATTAAACACACCATTAACACACTAGGGTAATGCACTAACCCTATGTATGTATTTATGCTATAAAATATTCATTTTTAGGAGTGGGTCATTATCAACTGGAAATAATAGTCATACCTATCAAAACTAGCCCATGTATAAGTGAACAAATATAAGAATATAGAGATGTTTTTTTAGTATATTTAATAGGTTTTAAATATAAGATGAGATTCCTATAGGTTTACAATAGCATAATGGAAGGGTTAAATCATAATATAACATGAAATACTAAGAGGATGATGAATTAGCACCTTGTTTGGGTTCTCAAGTCATAAGCAGTAAATATGTGTCAAATTTTCATTTTAAAGTACTAAAGACCAAATTTTAGTAGCTAAAAATCTCCATTTTTAATTCTAGTAATGGACTTGCTATATTATAAGGATAAAATGTACCTAAGTTTGTATAACACACTTTCCCTTTTGGGAGATGGCTTCAAATGTACATCTTTTCTATGAAAACCTATATATGAGTAGTCAATGTCCACATATGAAATATGAATTTTAGAATTGAAAAAGAGTAAGGGTTATATAATACCTATGTGTTGGTATAAACCATGTTGTCTTCATAGCTTTTTAGAGATGATGTTTCCTTATTAAAGCATTGGAGAGTTGGGGGTGATTATGCTCTAAACTTATGTAACTATGTAAAATCCTTAGGTAGGAAGGAAATATACCCCAACCCTCATGAACTTGAGGAAAATTAAAAAATGTACTAACACATATAACTATGTAGGAAAAATAGTAATAGAGGTAGAACCATGTGGCCAGGTTCAACTCAAGAAAAGAATCGCCACACCAGTAGATACTAGAAGTAATTAGGAAATTTTTACTCAAAAAATGAATCAACAAATTTAGAGGGATTATAGATTAAAATTTAATATTTCACTTTAGTTATATCAAGTTTGATTCAGGTAAAACAACAAAGGATGATCACAAAGGAATGAATAATGTTCATGCCTTCATAATGTACAAAACTTTTGATAAATGTGAAATGGAATGACAACCAATTGTCATTCTAGTGTAAACTATAACATTTTATATATGTGCATGAACCATTATCATGCCCCCTAAATCTATATTAACTAATATAAAATGTTGTCTCTATATGTTGAATTTTATAACATGTATCTCAAATGTATGTGTATGTGAAACCTATAATTTTATTCATGTAAATTATTGTGCCTATGCACATACATATCCCCTTATAATTTTTTATTAATGTGATAATGTTTATCATATATTTGAAACAAAATATTATTTAAACCATATAAATCTTTGACATTTATGAAACTTGTACTCTACTCTAATTTTTTTCTCATGGAAGCTTATGCCTCTAAGACAAACCCACTATAATTCCCCTCTTTTGAGATGAGGTATGTATCATGTAAGTCACTCATCTAAAAATAGAAATTAAAGATACTATGTAAGGTGTAATTATAAAATCATGTAATAACATTTGATCATATGGATAATATGTCATTATAGTAATGTATGTAAAAATCATGGCATGTATTTAATAAATGGAATGTAAAGCATGTAAGTTTCATGTCTATTTAGGTATATCAATGAACCATGAAGTATAATTATCTCTAAAGAATAATATATAGTAATGGTTCATGATATAGATCATGGTACCCTTGAATATCAATAATTTTAACAAATCCAACTATTATTTATTACACATAGGCCAAAGGATACATACAAGGTACAAAATATGTCACAAAAATCAAGGAGAAATGTTTCATGTAGAAGGATATAAAAAATTTCAAAAAAAATGGAAATCAAGGATTCCACATCAAGTAAACCCAAGACCCACAAATAATATTCACACACAAACTAATCTATCATGTCAAATAGTAATAGTATCAATGGAACTTAGATCAAGAGACTAATCTACACCATCCATATGTATTAATCTCTCATTTCAATGAAATGGCATATCATATATATTATGTAATAAATTAGCAATTAGTAAGGCATGTGTAAGTAATATACATGTCTCAACATGGTAAAATTATCATTAAAAGATAAAAGTTATAATAATGAAACCTATTGAAAAAATGTGTCCCTAGCATAGGCATGACCCTGTAGAGGATAAACCAAATTTTGGTAGAGGATAAACCAAAATTTGTATGTCCATGTATAACCTATATGTCTTGCATGACACTCAGATATCTTGAAATACATGTGTGTATGTAAATAATATGTCATATATTAAACATATTATAAATAACATATGAAAAAATGTAAACCAAGCATCATGTCATTTTAGGGTCTTGATTTTAGATTTTTTGAATAATTGAATGATTTGGAATTTTTTTATTATTTGATTTATTGGTATATTGAAGTATTTTAAACTTGGAATCATGTATCTAAAAGTAGGTCATATTAGTGAAGATTGAAATATTCATATTTTTGTTTTTCCTTGAGGTTATAGAATCATATTATTTCTTCTTATTTTGGTTCTAATTGATCTAGTGATGTGTTTGTTATCATTTCTTAATATTGCACTTATGAAAGGTACGCATCACCATCAATTAGAATTGTAATCACTCTTTCTTTATGTTAAAAAGTGAGATGTTGGTTGGTTGAAAATAATCTATCCTACATCTATTATAACTAATGTTTTCCTAATGTGAATATCACTCTGATTTTAGCATGCATGAACTATATCAGTGTATTGACCACCTTTTTCCCATAAGCTATTCGTAAAAATATTTATCCAAGAGGTTCTAGCCACTATGTGTTAAATTGTAATTCTATAATTTTATGTTTCAACTGATGTAAACCTTTGACACTACATATGGCATGTTGTATACTATCATCAATATAAAAATTTATGTAATATTAACCTTTCATGAATATAGTAATAGTCAATTAATCTTGTCGATGATTATTGTTAGTCTTTATTTTTATGTCACCTTTATAAAACTTGATGCTATTTATTTCTATTGATCATGTGAAATCTTGATAATTCCTTTATCCCTATATTTCTAAGAAAATTCAATGCTTCAAAATTATCTATACAGTGTCTCGTTATTTGTCATCTATAACATATTTCACCTTTCTATTTAAAATATGCCTCATACCTTAATGTTAAGTAGATGGAAATTTAATAATATTTTGATCAAGTAGAAACTATAATGCCATACTCATTGTATTTTATAGCTTTATTATTTTTAAGGGTTTCAAAAGATTATAATTTTCCATCTACACATTTTTTAATAAATTATATGGTTCCTTATTTGTTAAAGGCTTATTGATCTTTAATGTTAGTTGGGATTGACGTGTGATAGTGTTTAAACTATCATTCACATTTATGATATATTAATGGTTAGTCATTAATACCTTTCCTTTATCCATATAATATTTTGTGTAAGTATCAATTTTTTATTTTTCCTTATTTGATATATATGAATCATTTTAATATTTTTAACTCCAATAGGTGTGATAGAGTATGAGATAAGTATTTTGATGCAGGGGCATCAAAAACATCAAAAAAATTGATCATGCATAGTATATTTTGGTGTCTTTAGTCTTAAAACATGCCTTAGAAGGTAGGTGAGTCCTTAGGAGTCACTAGGTAGGTTGGTTTAGGTTATTGTTAGCTTTAGGAATGTTTCTTGCCAAAACACTATTTTGAAAATTTAAACTATGTTAGTGTGTTTTGAAGTAATTTTGGGGTATAGTCAATTATGGCATGTCATTAAATGTTATGTTAAGGTCTTGAAATGATTCTAGGCATAAATAATAAGGTACTTTCTATACATAAAGTGCAAAAAGATAAGAGTATGGAATATCAATGTTTGGAAAGTAGTTATCAATGTTAGTTATGCAATGAATTTTGTCTTGATAGAGATAGTAGTCTCATAGAAGGTCAATTTAGTAGTTTTCATAAGGATATTCAGGAGGGAGAAATATGGGCATGGAGAAAATTCAAGAATGAGTGAGAAAAGAGAGAAAACCCTTGTATCGTGTCCATGAAATAGAGTAGTGATTGTATATATACTTAAAATCCAATAAAGATTGAAAAATTAAAATATTATTTCTATTCTTGGATATTATGATTGTTTCAAGATTGTAAGTTTAAGTGGTTTTAACCTCTAAATGTTTTAAAGCACCAATTTGTCATGAAATATGCATGGAGTAGTTTTATGTAGGTCTTAAGTCAAGATATTTGCATGAGAACATAGAGCATTACAAATTAATGAATAAAGCATTCTTATCAAATAAGACATTGTGTATTTTTCAAGAAAGGAACCACTCATTTAAAAATTCTTTCATTTATATAGATAATTGTTTGAACTCTATAGGAATATAAATGTAAATCTTTGTGTAAACCCTGTCATGAGATATAGTTGAGAACTTTGTATGCATTCATAATAATGAACTCTCAAGTACCCCAAAATTGGAAATTTTGAGGCTATGCCGTGGATAAGTAATGGAGATTGGTCCCATATCCTAAAATATTTTAAGTGATTATTCACACAACTTTTTATTTGTTTCAAATGCTTACAGACTGTGTATATAGAGTATAGATAAGGAATCTATTTGTCTAATGGAATAGTGAATGGTTGAAAGTTTGATATGATATGAGGGTAGTTATAAGGGTATCTAGAACATGATAGAGATATATAGAGAATCATAAAATATCAAGGAGGTAATTACATCTTCAAAACTGTATCTTGAAGTTTACATAGTCAAAATATGTTAAGAGGAACTTGCATTGAATGGTTGACTAATAATAGGTTTTGAGTTGATGTGGAATTAACACAATGTGGAGAAATGACATGGTGGAGATAGTATCTTTGGAAAAATGTATCTATACCCTAAGATAAGTTAAATTTATGTTTAAATCCTATAGAGATAGCATACAATTATACTATGTGCACAGAAGACACTACAAAAATCTATGTATGGCACATAAATGAAAGAATTCAAGTAAGGTTAATGATTTGGAATGTTGTATCTAAGTCTGACAGACATTTTTAAGTCATTTTAAATCTTTAAAAGTGTCAAATAATGAATTAAGACATAAAATAAGGCTCTTAGGATTGTGTAAGAGGGAAAAAACCTTAGGTCTAGATTCAATGCAAAAGGTTGTGTAAAATGAGTTTCTATTGGTAAAATTCAATGAAAATGTGTAGTTTGTATGGATTCAAGGTGACAGAGGATTTTTAGAGTTTTTGACATGTACTCCATCGTACATATAAACTCTAGTTGATTGTGTTGTAAGGAAGCACCTAAAGACCTAATTGGGTTTCCAAGAAGCCTAAAAAATGGTGACAAGAAGGGTTGAAGTCTAAAAGTTTGTGGAGAAATAAAATACCAAAAAGGTTGTCAGAATATGTTCTTGATTTTTCAAGAATCAAGTGCATGTGTTTTTATAATGTAGATTAGTCAAAAAAAAGGGCTACAAGGTGAGTATAAAAGTGAGTAAAGATGCTTGGAGGTTCTTAAGGATGTAGGTAAGTAATATTTGTGTTGAAATCAAAGTGTAAATCTCTAGAAATAAATTTTAATGTTCAGGTATTGTGTATGTTTCCCTATTCAGATATTTTAGTGATTTGGTTTAGTATAGACTAGTGCATGAATAAGATTACATGTAATGACAAGAAGGTAAATTAGAGGAATATGAAGAGTTGATTTAAGGGGGAAAATGATCTAAAATAGAGTAGACGGCATCAATAAACCCAGTCAATAGACCTGGTAAGGGAAGGACATCAAACCAATAGTGAGTATTAAGCAATGAAATGAAGATTAAGTAAATTAAATGTAAATATTTGTGTTTTTAGATGTTAGTGGTTAAATAAAGTAGAGTATTAATGATATTATACATCATTTGGTATCAGAATAATAGATCACTAGGATAATGAGCAATAATGTTAGCATGCATATAAGGTATAACTTGTGTTTTATTTTCATTTATTGATTATGTTATGTTGATGAGATAGTATTGATGTTGTGAGTGAAAGTGAAAAGTGCAAACAGAGATAGGTAGTTTGCCTTGAATCCAATTAAAGCTTGAATGAGTGATAGAGTTTTTGAGAAAGCTCAAAGAGCATCTCATAAGTGAGCTGGAGGAGAGAGAGAGAGAGAGAGAGAGAGAGAGAGAGAGATTCCTAGTGAAAGGATAAGAAGAGAAACCCAGTTGATGTTGAGAGAGAGAGAGAGAGAGATAAAGTGAATGGTCAAGATGTGGTAAGTGAGAAAAGTCTTGTCAAAAAGAGGTATAGGTATAAATGAGACCGTAGAATTGATAAAAAATCTTCAAGGAGATGAGTAAAGAGAGAGAAAAGAGGAAGTACTTCATAGTTGATGATATAAGCTACCATAAAAAGAAGATGGTGCATGATGACACCAAGAAGAGAGACGTGGGGAAGGAGATATAAGAGATGAGGAAGTAGATAGATAATTTGTTTGTTATTATATAATACATAAGATAAAAATGTGAAACCCATTATGTTAATGGGTAATGATGAAGAAGTCACTCAAGTATCCAATCAAGCAATAGATAAAGAAAAGGAAGAAGGAAGCCATGAAAGAGGAAAGGAGGCAAAAGAGGTTATTATGTAATAAACTCAAGAATGAAATGAAGAAATACAAGATGAATATGTAAGAAGATGAATAGTAGCACCTTGATATGAATGAAATGATTTTGAATAAGAATAAAGAGAATAGTTGCATCTAGCCAAGTGTCGAGCATGATAAAGAATATGAAGATTAGCTTGAAGGCCTCATTAAAGGCTTGGATAAATAAGTACAACCTCATAAATAAGGTATGAATTTTGATTTTCTATATATATGAAAGTAGGGAATAGTTATAGGTAGAATTGGTAGCCTTAGATAATTCTTTACATGGATAATTGAGACAAAATAAAGAAGTGATGTAGGTTGTAGTAGTGGAGAAGCTTGAAAAATTGGGTAAAGAACATGAAGAAGCAAAGATGGTAATAGTACAATAGCATGTTGAAGTAGGTATGCATGAAATAGTCATTTTGATTATTGAAAACATGGCAATGATAGCATTAGAAGATGAAAACATAGGAGCAACAGTGTTTGGGAGCATGATCAGCACATATGTCAAAGTTAAAGAGCAAGGAATAAGTGCACATCAAGTGCAAGGTGAGATAAGTAAGCAAGGAGGTATGATAGTTTATGATAGAGGATATCATAAGAGTAAAGATGAGAATCATAAGTATGATGTATTAGTAAAAGATAAATATTATCCAAGGAACCTAAACTAGAAGACAAGGAAGAAGGAATGTGTAACAGTTTGTTAGAGTTTAATTTTTCCCTTCTTCAGGACTATGATGCAAGTGTTAGGGTGTGGAGCTAAAAGCTTCAACTATTTGCAGACACAAGAAGAGGATGCTAAAGAACCATAAGCGCTGGCATTGGCAACATGACTGACGTCGGTCAGATGCAGTAGAGAAAGAAACCAGCGATAGCAGGATGTCAGCCGACGGCGGCAGCACCAGGCAAGCAGGGACCGACGTCGGTCGCCTGTGTATTTATAGAACTGCTATTGACAAACAGTCAGTTAAGTGAAGTGAGTGTTTGTATGTCAAATGACTAATTATAGTCACGAGCTGCATGTCTAATTATTGTAGTTAGATTTCTATTTTTGTAAGCATGGGATCCTATTTAAAGACCCATAAGGCATGTATTGTAATTATCAAGAAGGTAAGTAAAAGCATTAAAGCAAGCAAGGTCAAGGAGATCTATAGGTGTAAGATCAAGGAGATCAGCTGAAGCATTCGAGGAGGGATAGCAACTCAGGTTGTAGAGTTGGTTTTGTGTTGAGAAAGAGAGAGAGGGAAGAAGGTCTTGAGGTGTGGCAAGACTTTGAGGTGGAGGAAGAAGTGGCATCTTCCTTATTGTATTTTCTTCTAGTAATATTTAATACAAGAGTGTGTATTGTCTCTCAAATTCTTTGATGTCTCAAGTTTTTAGTTACTTTATCATTCTGGTATAATTTCGTGTTTAATTGCTTATAAGAAAGTAATCAATTTTGCTTCCATTGGATAAGGGGTCTCCTAACAGTTGGTATCAGAGCATATTGATTGTTCTAGGTCTCCTGACAAGTTGGTATCAGAGCTATAGTTTGCAGGAAGCATGTTATTGTTTTTGATTATAGGTCATTCATAGGGTTTTCTGATTGAGTGGGAGTTCAGCAATGGCAAAAGAAAGTAAGCTACGAATGGAGAAGTTTAACGGAAAGAATTATCAACACTAGAGGATGCAAATTGAGGATTATTTATATCAGAAGGATCTGTACTTACCGTTGGGTGGAGTTCAATGTAAGCCCACAGATATGAAGGATGAAGAATGGAGTGTTCTTGATCGAAAGGCTCTCAGTTCCATAAGGTTGAGCCTTGCATCGTATGTGATTTCCAGCTTATCACAGTATAAGACAATAGAAGAGTTGATAAAGTCCTTGGCAAATTTATACGAAAAGCCCTCGGCTTCTAATAACGTATATCTTATGAAGCAACTATTTACTTTGCAAATGCAGGAACGTGGATTGGTACATACTCATCTCAGTGATTTCCATGGTTTGGTAAACTAATTAGATTTAGTCAATATTGTTTTTGATGATGAGGTAAAGGCTCTCTTGATTTTATGTTCTTTGATTAAAAGTTGGGACATTTTGGTTATGGCAGTAAGTAATTCTGCATCTGCTTCTAAAATCTTAAAAGTTGATGATGTTGTGAGTGTGATCTTGAATGAAGAAATACATAGGAGAAGCACAGGTGAATCATCAGGGAATGCTCTAAGTGTAGAAAGCAAGGGAAGGCAAAGGGAGAAGGTTGAGCAAGGAAAATCAAGGTTGGGAAGGAGATCCGAGTCCAAAGGTATTACCTGCTGGTTTTGTGGAAAGAAAGGACATACAAAGGAGTGTTGGTTGAGAGATAAAGAGAATCAACATGCAGGTACTGAAGAAGCAAAGGATGCAAATATTGTGGTACAGGATGCTCTCATACTTTCTTTGGATAGTCAGGTAGGATCATAGATTTTAGATTTAGGGGATGGTACACCTTGTCAGATAGTTGGCAAAGGGAAAGTGCAGCTGAGATTGTAGATTGACAACACATGGGTGTTGAAGGAGGTCATGCATGTTCCAATTCTAAAGCAGAGTTTAATTTCTATAGGAAGGTTGGGAGATGAGGGATGCACAATAACCCTCACAGTGGACTCTTGGAAGGTTACCAAGAGAGCACTTGTTCTAGCAAGAGGTAAGAAAGTAGGTACTCTTTATCTACCTACTTGTATTACTAATTCTACTTTTGATGTAGATTCAAAGATGTGGTCTAATAGGCTTGGTCATGTGAATAAGAAGGGAATGTACGTTCTTGATTCAAAAGGTATGTGTTCAAATTTGGAAAGCACAGATAGAGTTCATTACAGAAAAAGGAAATTTGATGCTTTTGATAGGAACAAAGAAGCCTTCATGTTTATGGAGGAGATGAAGGATAGAGATCAGTCACAGGGGCTGAATAAATTTGAGTAGGGCACCATGGACAGAGGTTTGATCTAAGAAGAGCTCACAGATGAAAATTTCATCACTTACAGGAACACACAAATGTTGATGTCAATCACATGGAACTGACGTCGGTCATCCAGATACTGACATCGGTCATGTGTGGACCAGTAGGGTTGGTAGGTCAGGAAGGAGAAGTCAGATGTTGGTCATAAGGATTGACGTCGATAGGGGGGTGTCACCGTCGGCCAGGGAAACGACGTCGGCAGTCAGGGTCAGTGCAGGGAACTGACATTGGTCAGGAGCAGACTGGGAGATGGTCGAGATCGGTCACTAGAATGGATGATGGGTGGATAGCTAGCTATCAAGGAGTCTCAAACACCCATATGGAGGTCAAAAATGGTAAGTGAACCTCATATTCATTGTTCACCTTCTTTATATTGCTTACTGATAGTCAACAACTAGGAAGATGGAAGTAGCAATGCAGGTAGAATCTAGAAATAATGGGAGCTTGACATGGATGAGGAGTGTGAGTCCTTAGAGAAGAACCAAATAGGTATTTGTTGGTAGAGTTGTCAGCTGGAAGGAAGCACTAGATAAAGGGATGGATTCCCATTTTAGAGAAGAGAGTGGATGGACACGTGAGACAGAAGGCTATGGTATATGGTCTTGTTTAGGCTACAGGCAATGGAGGTTTGACCATTGTATTTTATCTTTACCAAGTTGGATAATATTAGCTACATTATCCTATTACTATATTGTGTTACTTGTTGCAGGGTTTCATATACAGGGAGTTTTCTGAGCTAAGGGTAGAGTTGGTTCAGAAGTATGTCATGAAGAATTTGGGAGTAGCAAAATTCTTTTGGCATAAGTGACAGGTTCAGCATCATAGGTTTCAGTGGTGGTTAGTCTTCAAGAGTGACTTTGAAGAGGGATATAGAGCCTAAAGAATAAAATAGATGGTGTACAGGTATAAGTACAAGTTGCAGCTATTTATCTCTAAGTGGGAGATTGTTAGGGTGTGGAGCTAAAAGCTTCAACTATTTGCAGACACAAAAAGAGGACGCTGAAGAACCAGAAGCACTGGTGTTAGTAGCATGACCGACATCGGTCAGGTGCAGTGTAGAAGGAAATCGGTGATGGTAGGATGTCGGCCAACATCGGCAGCACCAAGCAAGCAGGGACCGATGTCGGTCGCCTGTGTATTTCTAGAACTGTTGTTGACAAATAGTCAGTTAAGTGAAGCGAGTGTTTGCATGTCAAATGACTAATTATAGTCATGAGCTGCATGTCTAATTATTGTAGTTAGATTTCTATTTTTGTAAGCATGGGATCCTATTTAAAGACCCATAAGGCATGTATTTTAATTATCAATAAGGCAAGTAAAAGCATTAAAGCAAGCAAGGTCAAGGATATCTATAGGTGTAAGGTCAAGGAGATCAGCTGAAGCATTCAAGGAGGGATAGCAACTCAGGTTGTAGAGTTGGTTTTGTGTTGAGCAAGAGAGAGAGGGAAGAAGGTCTTGAGGTGTGGCAAGCCTTTGAGGTGGAGGAAGAAGTGGCATCTTCCTTATTGTATTTTCATCTAGTAATATTTAATACAAGAGTGTGTATTGTCTCTCAAATTCTTTGATGTCTCAAGTTTCTAGTTACTTTATCATTCTAGTATAATTTTGTCTTTAATTGCTTATAAGAAATTAATCAATTGTGCTTTCGTTGGATAAGGGGTCTCTTAACAGTTGGTATCAGAGCATATTGATTGTTGTAGGTCTCCTGACAGCAAGGGCATCAAAAACATTAGACAAACTGATCATGCATAGTTTATTTTTGTGCCTTTATTATTAAAACATGCCTTAGAAAGTAGGTGAGTATTTAGGAGTCACTAGGTATGTTGGTTTTGGGTGTTGTTACCTTTGGGAACTTTTCCCACCAAAACACTATTTTGAAAATTTAAACTATGTTAGTGTCTTTTGAAGCAATTTTGGGGTATAGTCAATTATGTCATGTTGTTAAATGTTATGATAAGGTCTTATAATTATTCTAGGGATAAACAATAAGGTAATTTCCATATATGAGGTGACAAAAGATAAGAATATGGAATATCAGTGTTTAGAAAGTAGTTATCAATGTTAGTTATGCAATGAATTTTGGCTTGATAGATATAGTAATCTCATAGAAGGTCAAGTTAGTAATTTTTGTAAGGACAATCAAGAGGGAGAAATAGGGGCATGGAGAAGAGTCAATAATGAGTGAGAAAAGAGAGTAAAATCCCTATATCATGTCCTTGAAATAGAGTAGTGATTGTATATATGCTTAGAATCCAATAAAGATTGAAAAATTAAAATGTTGTTTCTATTCCTAGATATTATGATTGTTCCAAGACTATAAGTTTAAGTGGTGTTAACCTCTAAATTTTTGGAAATACTAATTTGTCATGAAAGATGCGTGGAATAATTATATATAGGTATTTAGTCAAGATATTTTCATGAGAACACAGAGGATTAAAAATTAATAAATAAGGCATTCTTATCAAATAAGAAATTTTGTGTTTTTCAAGAAAGGAACCATTCATGTAAAAAAAATTCATTTATATAGATACTTATTCAAACTCCTTAGGAATATAAGTGTAAAGGTTTGTGTAAACCCTGTCATGAGATACAGTTGAGAACTTTGTATGCATTCATAATAATGAACTCTCAAGTATCCTAAAATTGAAAATTTTGAAGGTATGGTGTAAATATCTAGAAAGAACTTTTAATGTTGAGGTATTATATATGTGTCCCTAGTCCAAGATTGTAGTGATTTGGTTTAGTGAAGTCTAGTGCATGATTAAGATTATAGGTAAATGATAATAAGGTGAATTGGTGGTATATGAAGAGTTGATTTGAGGGGAGAAAGGAT
Source organism: Torreya grandis (assembly GCA_037957365.1). NCBI lineage: Eukaryota > Viridiplantae > Streptophyta > Pinopsida > Cupressales > Taxaceae > Torreya > Torreya grandis. Next base: position 129,382 of record JARHVA010010530.1, on the reverse strand, counting down.
CTAAATTAGAGTATATGACATCAATAAGCCCAGTCAATATACTTGGTAAGGGAAGGACATTAAACCAATAGTGAGTATTAAGCAATTAAATGAAGATTGAGTAAATTGAATGCAAAGATTTATGTTTGTAGATGTTAGCGGTTAAATAAAGTAGAGTATGAATGATGCTCTACATCATATTCTTTTAAGGTATTAAATTTTAACTTTCATATATGATCATTTGTCATTTCTTCCATATTAATAACTTCTTAATCAATGTTATAATAACCTGTGACTATGCCATCTTCATATTTTGAGTTCTCTAGTGAAGGAAGATCAAGAATAGGTTATGGTTATTCTAGATTAACCTATGATTCATGTTGTGACGTGGTTTATTTTTTTTAAATAACATTATTATATTTATCTCTACTTGATCCACACACCTAATATATATCCATATGAGTTATTGAAATGGCTGGTAATGGACAAAAAATGATATGATTTTCCATTTATGAGTGTGATTAATCCTTATTTGTAGTTTGAGTGAATTTACAAGGCTTGAATGAATCCTCATCTATTGGTTCTGAATAAGAAAATCATTCATGTATGTATTTTATACATTGTGTAATGTAAATAGTGTCACTTGCATAACATGAATTCATGGTCATCCCAAAGGTAATTTATAATGTAATTTATTAGGCATGACACAGAAAATAGTAGGTATTACAAAAGAACCTAAAATTACATCCAATGAAATGGTTCCAATTACTTATCTTGGAGTGTTATTGAATCTTTTATGCTCTGATATCTTTGTTAAATAGTATCCATGTTGATTCCCAATAATTTTAAGAATTAAATGTTTAAAATTTTGAATCCATACCCATTATATACCAATGCACACTTGAAAAACTATGTTATATTTTAACTTGGATGAATAATGGCAATTTTTGCTTAATTACATGTTACATGGTTAAATAGATTTTTTGTCAAAAGTGATAGATTTATTTTTATCCTTGTCTAGTCATATAAAAGGTCCAAATTGGTAGTTTGAGTGTGGCTTGTGACATACAATCCATAGGTCCTTCTTTCATGCTCTCATGACCCTTCTTGATACCTTTTTGCTTATTCTCAATCATCTATAACCTTCTAGACAATCATTCCAATTTAGCCAAGCTTTATTTCCTATACCAATTCTATCCCCCTAGATCCCAAGCTTATAGGATAGGAGCATGGGACCTGGAATATAGCATTAGACCCTAGGGTGTCCCATTTTTGGCACTCCTATCCAATCATATTTTGAGCCCAAATGACTATTTCCATCTGATTCGTATTACTCATTATGTCATTTTAGCATGAATATATATAACCCATGAACAATATATCCTTATAAAATTCCATTAAATTTTTGTTTAGAAGGGAGGTGACAAATCTTACAAATTAAGAAAGAATACAAGAAAACTACTAAGGAAACTTTCTTATTCTCTACATACAGTCACCCAATAAAAATATATTAAAACCTCACACCAGTCTCTAGCCACCTCAATCACTTTTAATTTGGAATTTTTGCATCCTCATTACACTATTTCAAAAGCACATCAAGTAGGATAACTACATATGGCTTGATCCATCTTTTGAGTATTGGTATGTAGGCAACATGCCCACATAAGGGGTGTGGATACATGTTTAGTGCATCTTACACATGCTAACCCCCCTCTCTTTCTCAAGTTTTATTAATCTCAATGAAGATATAGGGTTTAAATATTAAATAAACTATATAATGAGTGTTGTTAACATTCAAGACTCAAGATTTTATAGGCAGACTCACACAAGAATAGCAAAAAAATCCAAAAAAATCATGTTTTTGTGAGTAGTTTGGAGAATAGCACCAAAAGAGGACAATAGAATTGGACCCCAAGGTGTCCTTTTTTTTTAGTCATATCCTTTCACAAAATGAAATATAGATTCTAATTTATGACACTATCCTAGTCCTACACAGCTATTTTCAAACCCTGTAACATTCATTTCAACCTACTTTAAGCTAAGTTACATTTCTCCTCTTTCATTATTATTTTTAGAAAGCTACAAAAGGCAAATAAATTATACAAATTAGTATTGTAATTATTACAATTTTATTTATTTATTTATTATTCTAGAACCTAACTAAATTAGGAATAAAACTCCAATATTACCAAAATAGTTAAATCATTTAGTGAACCTGACTTACTTTGTTTGCACACAAAAACACTAGAAACCCTAGGAAAATTTTTCATTTTGATTTTCCTAGCATTATTTTAATTTTTCCTAAATATTTAAATAATAAATTTGCATTTAATTTTTAAATTTACCATAGTAATTTTTAAAATCATTTCTTCCAAACCCTATTTGAATTTACCAGGTCCTTTTGCGTACAAAAACCCTAGAGACCCTAGAGAAATTTTCTTGCTAAGTTTAGAAATATTTTTCTGCTTTTTTTCAAATATTTAAATCAGAATTTCACATTAAGTTTTAAAATTTACCATAGTAATTTTGAAAATAATTGTATTTCAAACCCTAGTTACATTTACTAGGTCCATTTATTTTGAGGTGTCATTTTACAAGATTTTTACATAAAATTACAAATGGATCTTACTCCTTTCAAAACATTTCTTGCAAATAATAAGGAATTAAAACTTGATCTTATCATGTATATGAATGATGAAGTTTACCATATGTTAATTCAAAGCTTCATTCTTTCCCTTTCATGCTTACTTTTCATAATATGATATGATATTAAGAATGTTATTATTAAACATATTAATATCCCTTTCCTTCAAAACAATGTTTACTTTTATTTAATATAAAGTTTCATTACATACTTTTTATCTCTCATATGGAAAAATTTTCAAGTATATCTTGATAAAAATATTAGAAATATCATATCACATGTCAAAAAAAAATATTTATTAGTGCACAATTCCATTCTCTCTATCCCTTGCTTGCTATCTCTCATATGGAAAAACATTAAATTTTATCTTGCTAAACATATTAGAAATATCATATCACATGTTAAAGTTCTTTATGCATTAATGTAGAATTCCATGCTCTTTATAAACATATTAATATACAACTTATAACTCCAATTACATGCATTTCATTCCATATACATGGTTTCTTCCTAGATGCATATAACTCTTTAGCTAATTTTGAGTATTTATCAATCACTATCAAACACAAGCTATCACATGGTTTCAAGAGGAAAGAATTTCCTTCTCCTTTCCCCCAAGAGGGTGATAACTACTTTCCCTCTAACTAGGTCCATGCTATCACCCCTCCAAAAGGTTAGGAAACATATACTATTATTATTAATGCATACATTCATCCTATAGCTTCTTCAAACCCTCTTCAACATGTGTGCTTACATGTTCAATCAGAAGTAACTTGGATTTTCACTTGTGAGATTGTAAGGTATCAAATCACCAGTATGAGAAAGTTAATTTTAGATTTAAAAGAATAGAATTAGATATTAAATGAAAAGATCACTACTTTGGAAAATCAGATTATAATACAAAATCCTAAAAGGCACCCTAGTGTCAATCATGTATATGCACCTTCACCTAGTCAACTAGTTGCAAACAATGTTACATATCAAAACAAGAAATCACAACAAAGTAATTTTACAACAAGTGATTCAAAAAGCATTCAAAGATCAAATAAGAGTTCAAGTGAGGTGCTAAGGGAAACTATTAAATCTAAGTTGATCAAACTACCTCCTCTACATCCAGTGAGAAGATCTAGATATTATTGTGTATATCATAGAATGTATGGGCATCACACATATTCATGTTTATCATTGAAAAAACATATATAATAGATAATTGCTAATGAGGACCCTATATAAGGTAAATCAATCAAACAATCCATAGTGGCATAGGAACACATTCACAAAGGGTCAAACTCAAAAATAGTATAAAAGTGGTTACCAAAACATAACTCACAAAGAACAAAAAGATCAAAAAGAAAAATCAGAGCAAGAAAAATTACCACTAACATAGGTAAAGCATGAAAAAGATGAAAATATACCTCTCCAAAATGAGTCTCAGATTTCAAAGTAGTATGGGTTTGGTCAAAAATATCTACAATAGTTTGATTATCAAGGTCAAAGGTTGGGAAAGCATGCTTAAGGCATCACTACTCCTATTCTAGCAGTTGATAATGTTTGTCACCAAGGTTTGGGATTTATTAAACATCCTAAGGCAAATCATGCATAGACATAATTTATCAAAGGAAAAGATCTAGATACAACAAAAGTCAAAACTAGCATTCCATTGGTTTAAAATCAAGATGATAATGATGAGTGGAATAATACAGGTTATTATAATTTCCAAGATACCATCAATGAATCTAAATATTCAAAGTCATATGCATATTCATTCCCTCATGTTTCACAATCATACACGATTCTTTTATTAGATATAGGACACCATGACAAGGAGTCTCTCATGAGACTCATCTATTAGTATCATTGTTTCTCAGCTTACTTGTACATAATTTCTCAACTTACTTGTACATAATTTTCCAAAATTACTTGTATATAGCTTCTTTTCAATTTCTTGTACATAGTCTTCATATGATTAATTGTACATCACTTATTTCAAAAATATCAAAAATAATATAATAGGTCAAAATATAAATACATTAAAATAATCAAAAATACAAAAACATTCAAATAACTCAAAATACTAAAAACATTTCAACTGTATGCATTATCCATGCTTTATATTTCTATTACCATGCTAGACTTACATTTTATTATTTTATGCTATTATTTGGTAATTTATCTACATTACCATGCTTCACTTGATCTTATTTTAATGTGTGAAGTGACATCTAGATCCTTGATCACTTTACTCTACCCATTAAGGGGGTATCCTTCTTCTACTTTCAAGACATACATCGAAATATCTACCCAGCGAGGGCATCTTCCACATCACTATACCATCCAAGTTATGTCATTCCTACATCACACACTGTATTTATCATGTTGATGTACATTATTTAATAAATTACACATATTACTCTATCAAAATTCACTATTATATTATATCATTATTGGCAGAACAACTCTTGGGTTAACCTAATGGAATATGATCAAGATCTCAAGGAAATTCAATTATCCCTAAATGCTATATCTCTATATCCTAACCTTGAAGATAAAATTGTTTGGCATAAAGAGCCAAGCGGACAGTTTAAAGTCTCTTCCATTTTCACCTCTAAGGGAAATGGTAGCAATCCATTTTAGATGAGAGCCTGGATTAAGGGGCTCATCCCTAAAATCAAATTCTTTTTTTGGTCCCTTCTCCAAAACAAAATATTGACTTTGGATAATTTACAGAAACGCAGAATTAATATTGTTAATAGGTGTATTCTATGTAAAAAAGACCTTGAAGATAGAGATCATCTGTTCGTGAATTGTTCCTTCACTCAGCTAGTTTGGAAGGAGATTCTCAATTTGTGGGGTATCACATGGATTCACCACAAAAATGTGGAATTTTCTTTCAAAATTTGGTACTGCCCCTCAAAGAATCCTGAAGTTCTTTTTTTATGGAAACTTACTCTTCCCCATATTTGGTGGGGAATATAGAAGGAAAGAAATAATCGAATCTTTAGAAATAAAGAACTTCCTGGATGGGTGGTAGGACAGAACATCATAAGAGCTTTAAAGGAGAATTTCTTATCACAAAAGAATTCAAGCTCTACTCTTCAAGTGGATAATCCCTTGAGGACAGATAATTCTATTGGTAAACCTAATAATCCCAGAGAAGGAGTTACTTGGAATGTTCCCCCTTAAGGATGGATTAAAGGAAACTTTGATGGTGCAGCCAAAGGGAACCCGGGGAATGCAGGGTGTGGTGGAGTGTTGAGAAACCATATGGGAAAGGTAATTGATGCTGTAGTTATCCCTATTGGAAAATCGAATTGTCACATAGCCGAAGCTACTGCTACCCTTCAGACTCTCAAAATTGTTGTGGATTCAGGATATCCCAAATTGTGGCTTGAAGGGGATTCCTTAAATATTATAAATATTCTTAACAACATAAATACTGTGTCTTAGACCATAGAAAATAAGGTAATGGAGATGAAAACTTTAATTAAAAAATTTGAAGAAGTGATCATAACCCACACCTATCGAGAAGCCAATGGTGTTGTAGATTGGCTAGCTAATTGTGCAGTCCAGACTGGTCAAACAGTGAGGTGGCATGAAACATTAGTAAAGAATGTGGATTTGAGGGCGATCATTCTTCATGATGCAACCCATGTAAAGGAAGGAAAGATCAAAGTGTATAAGAATAATATTAGTAGGAGGAGTGGCAATTCGGGGAAAGGATAATAATCATTAAAGAGTAAGGCCCTCAAGAGAGAGAATAGGATCCTGAATAAGCACAATCAAAGCCGATTTTCCTATCAACTCGACAACAGATGGGATTATTGTAATGACCTTAGCAATTAGGGTTCTAAGAAAATGAATATGGCTAGTGAAAGGAAGGGAGAACCTCGAAAACAAGAACCCAAGAGCTATAATGAATGGAAAGAAAAACATGAAGTCTGGAGAATTTTGCAGAAAGGAAAAGTTACGAGCTACTTGGAAAGACTTCATGGATCGAAACCGCATATCACTACAGCTTTTTTCAAAAATTGGAAGGATGAAAGGGTCACCCTGCATGGTGTCACTGTGAACTTAACAGAGGATTATATAGCTGAGGTTTCTGGACTGCCTACAGATGGACTCAAATTCTCCAAATAGACAAGCATTTTGAATGAGGCCTTCTGTAGGTTCCCCAAAATGGAAGTGGAAGAGTAGAAACTAGTCAAGAACGGGGATTTCTTTGAATTGGATCAGATTAAAGGGATATGGAGGGATGTCTTAAGCTACATAAGGGAGTACTTTATTCTAGATGGAAGAAGTAAGCGTGTGCACAAATTCCATTTTGTCTTCCTTAACCATTTCAGGCACAAGGTTAGTTTGTCTTTTCCCTTTTATTTACATTTCTCCTTGGTCCAAAGTTTATATGCTCATAGGAAAAAGTAAATGCGCCCTATCCATCATGAAGGCCTTATTCTGTTAATCGAAGGCTACTGTAAGAATAATTCTATGGTTAAGCACCCTAAACAGGGGGAAAATAAGGAGTCAGGGAATAGAAAGAGTGAATGTGTTACTGAGAAAGGCAAAATCAAGCTCCCTAGTACTAAAAAGTAGATTGCAGAAGAAGATATGGAGCGGGAGAGTATTGTTAAACCCAGTGAGGAAAACTTGGAGGAAGAAAAAGGAACTGAAATTCAGGCTACAAACTCTAATGAGGATGAAGAATGTCCTGAGAAGAATGAAAAAGATGATGTCAATACAGAGGAGGATTTTGCAAACAGAACTGAAGACACGGAGGAAAACCAAAAAGAGGTGGAGTCTGATTTTGTCCAGGATGACCCTGTTGAGGACCCAGCATCAAAGAACGAAAAGGAAACTACAGGGCAGGATGATAATCAAGATATGGAAATGGAAATTCAAAATGGAATTAAAGAGTGAGAACATAAGGGTTGAGAAGATATCACTGAAGAAGATAGGAACAGTCCTAATAAAAATTTTGAGGAATGGAGGGGGAAAAAATTGAATGATGAAACACATACACCAATGAACTGGGTTAATTACAAATCAGAGGCATCTTCTCAATTTGATTCTTGGATGTGCAGGGAGGTTATGAACCTCAAAAGGAAAGTGGAAACAATGGAAGATACCCTGAAAGAGGTATGGAACAAAATCAACAATATGGATAATCAGATAGGAGAGATCCCAGCCAAGCTCAAAGCCTATGAGAGAAACCTTCGAGAACTAATTAAGGACAATAGAATGAAAATGGAAGAAGATACGTCCAATATTTGTGCTGCTGCTATCAATATTGGTAAAAGAGCCAGTGAGGAGACTAAAGCTCTGGAGGGACCCAGCAAAAGAACAAGACAAAGTACTAGAAAGAAGGTAACACAAAAAGGAACAATGCTGGTGGAAACCACTACCCAGGATACTGTTTTGAAAGAAAAAGAAACAATGAAAATGATATTGGAACTAGATGAATAATCTGGTTCCTCTTACTGGTAAAGAATCTGGTCTAGTTCTTTGTTTTCTTGTAGTCTTCCTTTGTCTAAGGTGTTGCCAGATCTCTATTTTTTTGGGTTGTGACCGGTTGTCTTTCCAGTGGTTTCAGGTCCATTTAAAACCTATTTTTGCTACTTCCTTGTAGTAGTTTTTAGACTTTTGTCTGTGTTTCAGTTGCTCTATCTTTTTTCCTTATACTAGGGTTTCTAGGCCCCTTCAAAACCTGCTTTTACCATAATCTAAAACATTCACTATTATATATCACTTATGTATTTATCATCATCTACCTAGTCTTGTACTCTATGATTTTCATACTTTCACTTCTTGCTTTGATTAGTTACATGTAATATAATTTACATGCTTTTCTTCCTTGATTTACATATCTATATGTGATTGCATTTCTTAGTTCATGTTTTATCTCTTGTGTGTGCTTTAGGACATTTACCAATGTCTTTTGATTTTATTCTTGTGTGTTCCTTAGGACATTTGCCAATGTCCTTTACTTGTACTCTTTTATGTACTTTTGGCCCTCATGTCAACCTTGCTTGTTTTTAATTATATGTGTATGTGGAATTTGAACATGCCTTATATGTTTGATTTCTAATTTGAGTGACATGTGCCCATGTCCCTTGTTTTCTTGGACCCTTGGCCACTATTGTATACTTCTTGCTTCTTACTTTGTGTGCTTGTTTTTTTATTACTTCTTAACTTTTTGCAATGCCATGATCAACATCATGCATTATCTTGCTTTCTTTAATGTCATGATGGACATCATGCTCCATACCTCCTTGAAAAATAATAATTAACAACTAAAAAATAACATTTCTAGTTTCAATTTAGTATATTGCACATGTTATTACATTGTTATATATATCTAGGTATACCCTTGTTGATCTAACAATCTCCAATACAAACTATGTTATATCTTGAGACATATTTTCAATTATCATTGTTATATCATGTATTTCATAGCATAACACACAAGGCTTTTTCTTCTAAGGTCAGTCATTTTAGAGTCTTCATTCCTACCCTCAAAAGAGGGGGCAATAAACAGGGATTTTGTCATAGAGATCACAGCTCCTACTAATCCAAAAATTAGTTTTTAGAACACTTAGAAAAGCAATCAAAGATAAAACTAAGTAGAACAGACTAGAAAAATAATTATTATTATAGAATAGTGATAAAACTTAGTAAATGACAAGAGCACTAGACCTATATAATAACATCAGATAGCAGGGTGTCCTATTTTTAGTGCTCATATCCAAATAGTAAAAAACCCATATTTTATAGAAGCAGGCAAAAAGGTAAGTTTAGTTATATTTTTATCAACAATAATACAATTCAAATTCAAAATTTTTAGTATAGTTTTCTAAAAAATCTAGATATAAGGGCATCATTTGTGACATGATGGCTCTGACTTCTAGTTTTAGATTAGGCAGTTGGTATAACTTCCAAATCAGAATCCATGTTATAGACACCAGTGATTGGGGGAAATGTGTGTGGCACATTTAACTTATTTTCTATTTGATTTTAGTATTTTACCCAAGCATTCTTATTATTAACATGCCTTATTCCATCTACAAGTGATTGGAATCATTTTAGAGTGTATTTCATACATGCCAAACCTCCACATTCCTGAGTGGCTTCCACATAAGCCTAGTTCCTAGTTTAAGAGTGGATTTCATACAAGCCTAATATCCTCTTTTTAAAGTGGTTAAGATTGGACTAGTTTTTAGTATACATTCAGCTATCCATGCCACATTATCAAATTTTAGATCATTCATGGGATTTAGGATCTATCTTATATGATAAACATTCATACTAGTATTAGTTCGTAGCTTCACTTAGTAGGCAATGATGGAGCCAAAGGACTAGCTAGACTTTATATTCTTTAGTCACATACGTAGAGGGATTAGACATATAATCTAGAATTTGATTATCACATGAATGATCACATAGCTTCACCTAGTGGGTGATGATGGATCCAAAGGGATATCCTTTGCATTCTTGAGCCACTCTCAAGGAATTGAGCACTCAGCTCTGTTTGGGATATTACTTTTGGTACAACACATATCTATCATCACTTAACACTACTTACTATCACAATAGGTTTTGTATTGGTTTATATACCTGATGAGGTGTATTCATTCCTTTCTCTTTTACCTAGCTCTTATACATTCTTATTTTAGAAATAGCATGTCTAGAAAGAATAGACCTACTCTTTATTTTCTCTTGAAAATTTACACTTCATGATGTGCTCTCTTTATTCACACTCAACATCACATAGCTTCATGGACTTTACCCTTATAGATAAGTTCAAGTATGCTTTCTACTTTTCCTTTATCCTAGTATTTCACTTTTTTGTATCACTAGAATAAAGGGGGGGAAAATCTATTCATATAAAATGTCTAAATTAGTAGTTTGAGTGTGGCTTGTGACATATAATCCATAGGTCCTTGCATGTCCTCATGACCCTTCTCGACACCTTTTTTCTTATTCCTAGTCATTTTTAGCCTTCCAAATGATCATTCCAACTCAACCAAGCTCTATTTCCCAAGCCAATGTTATCCCCCTAAGTCCTAATCCTATAAGATAGGAGCATCAGACTTGGACTATAGCACTGGACCCTAGGGTATCCCATTTTTGGCACTCTTGTCTAATCATATTTTGATCCCAAATGATCATTTCCATATGATTCCTATTATTCATTATGTTAGCCTAGTGTGAACGCATTTAACCCATGACTAATAGATCCTTATAAAAGTCCATTAAAAATTCATTTAGAAGGGAAGTGATGAATTATATAAAATAAGAAAGAATATAATAAAAATACTAAGGCAAACTTTCTTATTATCCACATATAGCCACACAACATAGCTACAAACATATTCAAACCCTCACACCAGTCCCTAGCCACCTTAAGCACTCTCAATTTAGCATTTTTGCATTCTCATTACATTATTACACAAAACACATCAAGTGGGAGAACTAAATATGCCTTGATCCATCTTTAGAGTATTGGTATGTAGGTATCGTACCCACATAAGGGGTGTGGATACACGTTTAGTGTATCTTACCCAATCTAACCCCCCCCTCTTTCTCAAGTTTTATTAAGCACAATGAAGGTTTAAGGTTTCAATGTTGAATCAATTCTATAAGGAGTTCCATGAACATTCAAGACTTAATATTTTACAAGCAAGATCACATAGGAATAGTAGCAAGAACCCAAAAAAATAAAGTCTCTATGAGTAGTTTAGACAAAAATACTGGAAGTGGACAATAGCATTAGACCCTAGGGTGTCTTGTTTTTTATGATCCTATCCTTTAACAAAATGAAAGCTAGATTTAGATTTGTGATATTATCCCAATCTTACATAGCTAGTTTCAGACACTGCAATAGTTGTTTCAACCTATTTTAAGCTAAGTTACATTTCTCCTCTTTCATTACTATTTTTAGAAAGATACAAAAGGCAAATAAAATATGAAAATTAGTACTATAATTATTGCCATTTATTTATTGATTTATTATTCTAGACCCTTAACTAAACTAAGAATAAAACTCTAGTATTCCCAAAATAGTTAAATCACCTTGAATGATTTCATAATGAAAACAAATTATATAGGTTTTACATCATTGGATAAGATTTTTTTATAACACCTTGTATAATATATCTTTGTAAATAGATGATCTTTTTAGTAAATGCAACATATAAATCTTATTGTGAGTATTTTTTAGTTGATCAATGGTGTTGTAACCTTTTGGTTGGTTGGCCTATCATATAGGAGGTGGAGTGAGTTAAGGAGGAACATGTTGAATACCTTAATTTATCTATACATGGTGGGGCACCCTACCTCATCTAGTGTTAACAACATAGATCACATAATCCATAATAAGCCTTGGTGAATAATGGAAGTGGGATGGTAGCTACTATAACCTTGAGATCTTAGAAGACAATGAACAAATGGATTCATTCATGCCATTTGGAATATAAGGGTAAAAATAGGCATATCAAATTGGATTTTATAAAAATATGATTTGAGGAAGGTTTAATATTGTTCATTGCTAAACTTAGCCATATTAGTGAATTTAGACTTGATCTCAGTTTCCCATTTTTCTACAAAATTAATCCAAATAAGATATACTATCCATGTAGAATAATATGAAAAGATTAATTTCATTACGTTTTTTAATTAACAATGTTCATTCAACACGGTCATGATTAGAGTGTATGTTTAAGGAAAAAATCATAAACCCTATAGTTGAAATTTGAAACCCTAGAAAGATAAACCCCTCAGGGAAGACCTAGGGTTTTGTAATGTCTGATATGTGTATTGGTACACAAACATATTTAAATCTAATTTATATTAATGATTTGCATTAATCTAATTAAGATATAACTTTTAAATAGAATTCAGATCAATAGATAAAGAATTCAAGCATATATATAAATGTAAATAAATAATAATTTATTAATATAATTTGATAATGGAGTATAATAAATATTGAAATTACTAAAGAGATCACAACACTTATCTTTTATACTTGACTATCTGACTATGGTTGTATTTTATAATTTAAAATTAAATATAATTGGTTTATTTAGTTATGAAAATATTTATTTCATTTGTTGGGTCAATTCTATAAGATCAAGTCATTTTCATCAATTATAGTGACTATTGGTCATTAGTGACCTATGTGGAAATTTGTCATAGTGATTATACAATCACATGTGATTACAATTTCTTACTATGTATTTGTGATCCCAAACCCTCATGACATGCATAGATTTATAAATAAACCTCCTTTGCATTGAAACCCTAGATGTGTTTGTGAGAGTAAGAAACCTATAAAAATGGGTGAATTATAATGAGATTATCTAACCCAAATCACCCCCACATGATTATTGGCCATTTCCTATGTATATAATAATTTAATGAGAGAAACCAAGCCACACATAGTTCTCCCAAATAGTGTGATTGTGAAATTTTGATCCTTCACTATGTGTATGTAGCTAATGATTGATATTTATACTTGAAAATACTATATTTTATTATATTTTGAGTGATTGATACTTGGCTTGTGATTTTCTATACTTATATATTTGAAAATTTTGAAGAATATGGTAGATTTTCTCTATGTACAATAGTGTATACATGTATAATAAATAATTGACAAGTAATTTTGCATGAGACCTTGAATTTTTTATATATGGATCCACTTTAATAATTACTTACACCACCAACATGTTAATTTAATGGGTTGACCCTAAGGATGGTTTTGATTTTATAAAATATTCTTTATTGGGAGAGGGTTGGTTCTGACCACTTGGGTTATTACCGACTAATAATAATAATTGTAACTGTTAGAACTAAGCTATGTACATGTGGACTACTGTGATATTTTATATATGTCTATACATGATATCTAAAAGGTTTAAAATAAACATTGAGGTTATTATAGATGTATAAAATCAAAATAGAAGGGTTAACTCATAATATAGAATGCAAGTGTGAGAGGATGAAGAATTAAGACCTTCTTTGGGTGTTTAAATCATGCATGATAAATGTGTGTTAAGTTTTTCATTGTCAAGTACTAAATAAAAAGTTAGTATTTACACTAAAATTTATTTATCCTTACCATTCACATTATCCTCATGAAAAATATTTTCAAGTAAGACAAATTAACAATTATTGAATCCACTTTATCCTAACAGTTTTCACATGAATGCTCTTTATCCTAAAAAAATATGAATTTAATTTCCATCTAGATGTTATATATGATATTTATAGTGGTATCCTACTAGAGAGTGCCAAGATTATATGATCTATGAGGCTAAGCTACAAATGTATTCCTCATCAACCATAGACTTACCCAAATCTAATCCAATATAAGTAAAAGAGTACTCCATAGATGACTATAATACTTACAGTGTAGAAGAAAAAGGTTAATTGGGTAGCCATACTCTTTACATAAAAACATATATATTGACCAAAAAAGCCAATATTTTTAAGAAATTCTTTCTAGACAAGCCACCCAAGTAAATGAATTAGCTTTAGGATTGGATACCATATTCTGAATGAGTTTATAATGCCATTTTATTTTTAAAAAGGGATAAAATTAGATCATAACATAAATAAACCAAGATTAACCCAAACCAAACATAATTTAAAACATACTAATATTATTCACATTATGAGAACAAGTATATCTCTTACATTACATATCTCCTTAATGAGTTGTCAACATGTCACATGATCTCTCATTATTTTCCCATACTCTCTCACAAATGAGAGGGGGCGAAGCTTACATTTATACATCTTTAATACCTTCATAAATGCATATAATTGGCCTAAAATCATAAATTCATGTGGTTTCATAGATGTAAGTGGTTTCATAAATACATGTGGTTGCATAAATTCCATGTTGGTGTGCAACTTAGACTTCAGTAAAAATTGTATTTTAAATAAGGTTATTATAAAAACCTAGGGAAATAATCCTAAGCAAACTTAAGCACTAATGTAATTATAAATTTACACCAACCCTATCCATTAACTACAACTTAAGGATTGTGTACAAAAATGAGTATAAACCTTTGAGACAGATCTTGACAGTAAGTCTGATTAGGTACATATGTAAAATGTAATTAAAAATATTATTTTTTAAAAGATAAGCACCACAAGGATCTAACTATAAATCACTAAAATAACATATAATATCTTCCAAAAAATAGTGAGATGTGCATCAAGGATCTCACCCAAAAAAATAGTACATAATATAACACCCCTTAATGTTGACTTGGGTGAGGTGGATGAAAAACCTTAAAACAACGTGGGGGCATGAAAATACAAGATAAACTATAAGAATCTCACTATTTGTGTTGATGAATCCATTACATGGATCCAAAAATAACACAAAATAAATGAATAGTTGTTAAGGATACCATAAGTTTATCATCACAAAAAATAGTCATTTTGTCAAAGAAGCCATCACAAGACTTGAAATTTTATCCAAGAAAGAGAACTAATAGGTAGTATGAATAGTATATATAAGATGCATCTAAATAGTGAAATAACCATGTCAGTATATTTTATGCAAGGAGTGTTGATGACACCACCATAACTGATCTTCAATTCACTCCAAATAAACATAGGTGGTGGAATAATATACATGTAAGTGATTTTGTTCCATGTACACAAATTATGTATGTAAGGAAATGTTTAGATCAAATTCATGACTCTAATGCATGTGTAAATATTATTATGTGTTATGAATCTTATGCATAATATAATAAATCTCAAGTCTCTTATGCCTGAGTGAAGGGTAAGGTCTCTTAAGCCTTAAAAAAAACTCAACTCTCACATTCTTGAGAGAAGGGATAGGCCTCTCATGCTTGAAAAAATCTAAAAAGGTTTTAGGACTTTCATGCCTAAGTATACTATTTAATAAATTCCAAAATATAGTAGATTTGTGTTACTCAATAACACATGATGCAAATAAGACATAAATCACATGCAATAGATTGATTCTCAAAGGAGGCAACCACATCAACATTATGATCTGCAAAAGTGTGGGTTAAGAAAAATAAAATTATATGTGTAACAATATCACAATAGGAATCATTGTCCATAAAATGTAAATTGATGAAAGCATCAAAGTAATGCATGCCAAATTTAAAATTAAGTATTAAATGTGGAACACAAATAGTAGTTATAGGATGCACATGATTAGAGTGTTGTTGCAAGAGTGAAATTTTGGATTAAAAATTATAAATGACTAAGTTGAGTTTTATAATTTTGAGAAGAGCATCACATTATTTATTGAAGGCCCTAGTTTCCTCTACAAAATTAACAATATCTTCCTGAAGTGAAGAAATTTCAAATAAGAACATATCACTTTCAACTTGAAATTTTTTATTTACTTTGATTATTGTGTCTTAATTAGTGTATAATCTATTACAATTATTAAAATGATAAGGTGATAATAAAATGGTATTGAAGGAGAATTTTCACAAACCTTAAATGTACCAAAATACAAACATAAGGACAAGGTACGATCCACAAGTGCACCAAAAAACAAATACGACACAATATTTAAGAGTGTAAAAATTAAGTGTTTACCCCAAAAAATAATTTTTGGCAATTTATGAGTGAAATGTAAAATAATTATCCTCTAACTACTTATGATGATGTAGATTGCAAAAATAATGACCCTCTCATAAATTGAGTTAAAATGGGAAATGAGAAAAAAATGGTTTTTGAAAAATATGACTCAGTTTTAGTTATGAATATAGATTATAAGTGAAAAATGTACTTTCAAAAAAGTGTAACTCAAAAGCTGTCATGAGTGAGGAGAAATGGGATTATAAAGGTGGTTAATGTTTTACTATTAAGAATTCCTCTATAAATCATAAAAAGTAAAATTTTCAAGTGAATATCCAATTAAATTAAAAAAAATGGAATAGGTTAGAATCAATTTTTAAACTTAAAAATAAGCACCTCCTAACTCCAAATAATAATCAATATATGAGCAACACATCACATGGATGTCTGTAAAAATACTCAACTATGAGGGGTCTAGAAAAATGTGAAAAAGGAAGCATGAAGGATATAAAACACTAAGTGGGCATGTTGACATTGTATATGTGTATATTATATGAAAAATCACATTTTAGCATCGATGTGTTTGACCTATTTCTAGATAAGGTACCACCTATCAATATACATCTAGGTTAAAAATGCCTTTTATAAAGTTTTACAATACAAATGGAATAAAAATATGGTTGGATTGGTTAAACTTGTGACCTCCCATAATACAGTGGCCTTAAAATTTTAATAAATCCAACATGCCCAAAAAATGTTTTAGGTAAACAAATGGAAAAAATAATTTTGTTCAAGATTTATTTTTTAAAGGTGTTTGCCAATGGTATAATGGGGGGAAGTTTGGGGCATCAGAGGACTGCTTAAGATCAATATGGTTTCTTAGGGTATCCACTTAGGTGGAGAATAGTTGGATGAAATCTACCAAAGGTGAAAAATATTTCAAATTTCAAATTTTTATATAGTTCAAAGTTAATGGAAGAACCATCTTCCATGAAAAATATGACATCAAATATAGCCAAAAAACTAAGAAACACAAAACTTTAAATATGTCAATTGAAATAATAAAGAAAATTATTGCAATAATCTATACTCATCTAGTTTTAATTTTATGTGGGCCTTTGAATATGACATGTTTACAACACACTCAAATATAAATAAACCTACACCATAAAGTGCCTCTGATTTCTTTACAAAGGAGAAGAATTTGAATTTTGGAGGTTAACCTCTTGAAGTAATGCATTGCATCAAATCCCCCTACATACATAATAAGAGGAGATGTGGTGAAGTTAATAAATCATGAGAATGGTATTTAGATAGTGATAAGGGGAGAGTTGGTGGCATAAGCAACATTCAAGTAGAGGAGGTGGTTGATATCTATAAGGTCAGATGGTTAGTTAGTAGATATAGGGAGAAAATGGATAGTGATTGGATAACATGAGGGAAGGGGAAAATATATGGGTGCCTACTAGGGGAGATGGAGTGGTAATATCATCATGAGTCATTGGTGGTAGGAGGGAGTGGGGATGGTTATAGGTGGGCAGAGTCAAAGGGGAGAATGATGGTGGGAGGTATAAGGGAATTATGATAATCCATGAGGGATTTTAAAGAAAAAAAATGTTTTTGTTTTATTTTTTAATTGAAAACCTAAAAAATTAAATAAATAAAACTATTAAGAATAAATTCAAAAAAACTAAAACTATTATAAAACTAAATGTTTTATTATTGAAAGTAAAAACCATAAAACATAAAAACAAGCTTTAGTAACCCCCACCAAAAAATTTAAATTAATCCTATAAAAATAAAAAATAAAACTAATGACTAAAAAAATATTTTTGAAAGTAAAAAGAATCCCCCTTCTCAAAATTTCCTTAAAAATAACCCAAATTTAAAAATAACCATGGAAGTTCAAAGGTGACTGATAAAATCCCAAAACTCTAGAGCACACCATGGTTTTTTTTTACAAAAAAGAGCTTGCCCACTATAAATTGGCTAATTCAAATGCACAAGTATGGTCATACTTTGAAAAAACTAATTGTCTCCAAAAATTTATCAATAGCATGCATGCTTTCTAAATAAATATGAAGATATAAGTATTTTTGTTGAAAAAAATGAAAGGTTGCATCACCTTCATCAACTGCTACAAATACAATAGTGAGATTTGATCTACTTAAAATAGTCAAACAATATTGAATATAGAATATTATGGGTCTGATACTATATTGAAAAAGGGGACAACTTTTGATCACAAGATCAATAAATTGAGACAAACTCACTTTGAAACAATTTGACAACATAATGATATAATTTAAATTATGAGACAAATATGATTGTAATCATCTCTATTGCATTAGATATCTCATCAATAATTTTTAAATAATTCACATGCTTTCTCACTCTTCTACCACACTCTTTCATAAATTAGAGGGTGAGAAGCCTACATTTATATACCATGAACCCTCATAAATTCATATAGATGGCCTATAATCATAAATTCATGTGGTTTCATAAATGTAAATGGTTGTATAAATACCAGTCCATGTTGATGTGTAA
The DNA here is from genome assembly GCA_037957365.1 of Torreya grandis. Taxonomy (NCBI): domain Eukaryota; kingdom Viridiplantae; phylum Streptophyta; class Pinopsida; order Cupressales; family Taxaceae; genus Torreya; species Torreya grandis. The sequence continues at coordinate 110,631 of JARHVA010010530.1, read as the reverse complement.
CTTAAAATTTAGTGTGAGTTTCTATGTGGTTGTGTAACTTGGACTTTAGTGCAAGTTTCATTTCTAAATAGGATTATTAGAAAACCTATGAAAATTATCCTAAGTAAACTTAAGTAGTAAAGTGTAATTAAAAATTTACACTAACACATTTAATTCTCAAAGACACTCCTTCATGGTTTTTAAACTTATTTTTAATTTAGTAATATAAATAAACCAAACTATTGAATATTCAAATTACCTAAGATAATATATAAACTACACAAATATGAAGGTAAAAGTAGATGAATTATTTCACTTATTATTATTTTAACTTATTTAGATTTAGTGATCTAAACAAGCTAAAAATATTCAGATTACATAAGATATGTCCAAATTACACATATTTGAATGTAATAAAAAGATTGAGATCAATTAATTACACTTACTATTTTTTTAAATTACCTGTTAGGGTGTGGAGCTAAAAGCTTCACCAAGGAGCAGACTTAAACAGGTTCGGGTCTACACAGACGCCGGCGTCGGTCAGGAGCGACCGACGTCGGTCAGTTGTAGTTACAGAGGTGCCAACGTCGGCAGTAGGGTCGGCCGGCGACGGTCACAGGCGAACAGGCAGGAACCGACGTTGGTTACCTGTGTGTCCAGAAAGCGATTTTCGTGGACGGAAGCGAGTGTTTGCATGATGAGTTTGAGTTGTAGTCTCAAGCTCACGTCTCTATTATTAGCAATATTATTTTTAGAGCCCTTGTTGAAGAGGCTTAACTGTTTGTTGTAAGAGCATGCTCAAGTTTCCTATTTCTATATGTAGGAAAGATCTTCTTAGCTTAGGAAGAGAGTAGAACTGTATGAGTAGAACATTGTGAATGTTTGAAGGACAGTACTGAGTTGCATCAATCCAGGTTGTTGGATTTGATTGTACTTGAGAGAGAGCTCTTGAGGAATAGAGATCTAGTGAGAGATCTTGTGTGCATCTGAGAGAGGTGTGGAAGAACGAAGTTTCTTCATTGTATTCCTATTGTAAAGAGTTTTAATACAAGTTTTCAGGGTGTTTTCTTGTATATCTTGTTCTGTGCTATTTATCATTTCAGTTACTTATCTATCTTATTTATTTCCGCGTTTATTGCTTTCACAAGTGTAATCTATTGTTGGTTGATCCCCAACATTACCAAGATGATAATTTACTTAGCTTGTTTCTATTATGTTTTGGTTTGTGTCTTTGTGTAATCATCAAAAATGTCTTATAATGGCTATGTGGATACTCAAGTTAGGATATTGAATATCAAAATATTCCATGATAGATCAGGTAATACTTAAATTCGTGTAGCTACCAAATATTTCCATTATATACCAAAATTATCTTCTATGTGTTTTCTCGTCTATTCTACCATAAGTCATTGTGCCTACTTATCAAGATGTTTCATGTATAATTTTTTATATTTAATCTTGTGCATTAATTAATATTTGTCTTCATTCACCTTAAAGCCATAGATTCATTTTTAATACTTTTATAGGATTGTAAAAATGGGTTGTAAATATGGGTTGGATAAATTCAACCACACCTTGTTGAAGTTTTGAGTTTTACTCACATTCCAATACTTGAAGACTGCTCAAACTACATGTAGTTATACCACGTATGTAGATATGTGCTCAATAGTAACCAACTAATATTTATACAACCTTTTTGGATTTTAATACTTGATAATATGCACTTTTAACCTTTATTTAAATGTTTATACTTGGCTTAAAGATTTTTCATTTGATTATTTTTCATTTTTGTATGTTGTAGGGTAGTACCTCAAAGATGTGCAATTGTATTCCTCAATGTGCATGTGAAATTTCAAGTGATCTCAAGATGATTCATAGATATAAATATACTTAGGTTTAATATGTATATAACTAACTCTTTGGGAAATTAACCTATGTAATTAACATGTGAAACATGTGGGCTAACAAAAGGGAAGGGTTTGAATTTGAAAACTAAATATTTGGATAACCTATAGTATTTCCAATGAAGGAATAAGTACATATAACATGTATCATCACACTATTTCCATAACTATCCAGGAAAAAGAAACTAGCAATCTAGAGAATGATGATATACTACTTAAGATAATAGAATAGTTAGACACATACTAATAAAAAATCTGGTATGTGAATGATGGAAAATCAATAAGGACAAGCCCATATATATATGAATGGATATGAGATAATGTGAACAATATTCAATTGTGTATATGAAAGTAATGTATATCAATGATTGGTAAAAATTGAAAATATTAAGTGTCTAATACAAATTTTATGTTTTTAAAAAAATTCTCATTTTAGTCTAGTATTGAAAATTCAAGATAAAAAGTGTGGAGTAATAACTTTGGTTACATGAGTATAACTACATTTAGTGTATTTAGGTATACCTTGATTATCTAACTTTATCCATACAAAACCTAATATGAAACATATGTAAATCAATTTTCACTCATGATATAAAATATAAAGTCATCTAAATAATTGAATTATTTGAAATTAAAAAAGAAAGAAATGAATACACATGTAAGGATTGTGAACCAAGCTATCACTTATGCTTAATTGGATAATTCCATGGGGTGATTAGTCAGCCAAATAATTTAAAATTTCATCATAACTTTGTTAGTGTAACTTTTATTAGGTTTTTATACCAAGGTGGAGCTCCAAATTAGGCTCATATGTAAAATGGAAACTTTGAATCAACTGCTACAAGAAACTTTTAGATCCAACATTATTACGTAGTTACCTTCATTACCATCATATAAAAATACAAAACTAAATACTTGAATAACATCCATTCCTCATAATTTGATCCATCTATAACTCTTTCGATGTATAATTCCATATATTAGTAAGCCACTCTATCTAATATGTTAATCTGATCGAATATGATAATTTGACCCATGTAATCTAATAAGTATGCTTAATCTGATCCAAGTAATGTTTTATTATGTTATATAATTTATCATTTATTATTGTAAAATGCTCCATAAATTCCCAATTTCTCCCAATTCTAATCATAATTTATCCCAATTTGAATAATAATATTTCTCATCTAAATTATGTACTATAACCAAAATTTGAATTAGCAATTTGTTAGGACCTTAATCTATATGAAAATCCCACTAGTATGCCCTTATTTTGAGGTGAGTAATGTATCATCAAAATCACTCATCTCAAAATAAAATAGTTAATGCATCATGTTATATAGAATATATGTAATCATATAAGGTAGTGTGCTAACATGATTATATTTTGTCATCATATAAATATTTTATCAATACACACATATAAAACATGTAATCTAAGGCATACATGTGTCATGTAGATTATTTATATTAATGAAGCACATACTAAAATATAACATAGTAATTATCATCATAGATATAATCATCCAGTAATAATCCACATAAAATATGCATGATATAAATCATGGCATCACAAAAATTATAATAATGTGTGATATGCATCGTGACACCACAATCTTAATAATTATGTAGATATGCACACATATATGCATATAATAGCATGATCATGACACACACAATAAATCAAAACATTACATGAATATAACTAAATGTAGATAAAATGAGCAATATATGGATAAAATTACCTTGACATAACTAATGCATGATGTTAAAACACACAATCAATGCTCTCATAGAATCTCTCTAGATGGCACTAAATATCACTCACATGAATAATCATCCAATGTGATAATCATAAATAGTAACTCATGGAAACATGTAATGCATCACACAATGGTCACATAATTTAATGCATATAAATCATCACAAAATATAATGTAAATCAAGGATAAAACCATGTAACAGTCATAAATATGAATAAAATAATTAAACTTAATCTACATAATCAATCTTTGTCATCATCTCACATAGTATAGTATAGTATCCATAGAATATATCACTTTAAATATTATATTTAACATAAATTAAAGTATAATTAGTATAAATATCTCAATATTATCAATGGAATTGTCATATAAATATAAAACATGTAAAGTGTACCAAGATGCCCCCAATGTAGAAATGTAGTCCCTAAGTATAGGAAAGTCCCAAATCTGAATGTTCATGTCATATGTAACCTATATGTCTTATATCCACTCATGTGTATCATTAAAATCATGTTAATATAATATGTATATGTAATTTACTATGTATATATTATAAATAACCTAAATTACCTTGTAAACTAGCCATGCAAGTCATGCATAGGTCCTATTTTTTTATTTTTAAATATATATTTTTTTTATATTGATTGGATTTTATCCATGTTCATGCTAAAAAAATGATCCCATAAATGGTATTATCATATTTATTTCAAATATTTATCACATCAAACTTCACCCATAATGGGTGAGTTGAAACACATGTATTTATAATTGAATCTAAGAAGTGATTATGTACTATAACATATCCATCATGGTGATCATAGCCAATAAGTCCTTATATACCATGTGTAGTTATATAAACCATAACTTATATGATTTTATCTATATCTACTGAGTATGAGAAGGTTTTCATTGTGTAACATGTGAGGCAACTTGTATGACTAGCTTAGGATGTGACTAACTATTTAACTATACATACCTAAAATTTACATGATCCAACATTTATAAAAAATCTTATGATGATTCAAGGACCTCCACCTAAATATGCTCAATCTTGATTCTCTTTCCCTTATTTTTATATTAATTCCTTTCTATAATTCCTAAACCTCAAAAAGTTTAATTTTTAGAGTATTTTTCCTTCATTTTTAATTATCTTTCTATCATGACAAAATTACCACGCTTCATGATAAAACTAGCACTATTCATGACAAAACCACTACTTTTGTAACACTTTCATCATGGTGGTTTCACAAAAGAACATGAAAAAATATTTTTAATGTATTTTTTTGGTTACTTGTAATTGTGGTGTCATTAGTATATGTGGTAGTTGCATCATATCATGTGGTTGTTTCATCTTTTCAACCTACAGAAAATATTAGTTTCACTAATGTTTACCTATTTTTAAAATTAACATCTAAGACTTCCTTTTTCACATGCTTTGCATGATTTTGGTTGTATTTTCTCTTTTTTTCACCTTCTACATGGTCCATGTCATCCCTAATCCTATTTATCAATCCTTATCAAGTTAACTTGACCAATCTCAAAATCAAGCTTTAATTAATTTCCACATGCAACCTCTTTTCTTCCTCTACAAGTATCTAACTTTCTTAGGTTTTAGGATCTTAAAATTTGATTACAGATTGAATATATATATATATATATATATATATATATATATATATATATATATATGTATGTATGTATGTATGTATGTATGTATGTATATTTTACAAAGCCTTAGTCTTGCTAATTTCATTTGTACAATAGTTTATTTAATCTAATGTAATTTTCATGTCACTCTATGTATATTTAGAGAAGGTAATTCACCAAATTGGTAACCCATTATTTACTATTCATGGATTATTCTAAGAATTATTCAACTACTCTATTTTTATAATTTTGTCCCTCTTGTTTATTTTATTCTATCATCCTCTTGTTAGATAGTTACCCAATGTCAAATATTGAGCAATAAAAGGAGTTAGTTATCTAAGGATCATATACACAACAAATACATGTTCACCTTCGCTTGATCTCATGATTGATCAGGTTGGAGGTTTTTTTTTAGTTTTATTTTATTTATTAAATTATGTTATATTATTTTAATTATTAATATTTATAATATTTTTTAAAAATGAAAATAAAATATCTTCTTCTCTTGTAATTTACACAAAATAAAGGTAGTTTTGCTTTCTTTAGTTTGTAGTTGCATATCAAATATTCTTAGAACATAGTTTTCATTTAAACTAGCGTATATTATAGAAAAATTATCATTATAAATAGAAAAAAAAATTACTATCACTTTTAAATTAAGCTCACATTAACAAATAAACACTCTTACAAGCACACTAAAACCTAAACAAATCAAAACATACATGTTAGATCTAGCTTATATATCCTATATAGTGAATGAATAGTATTATAGATTAGTAAAATTATAAAAATTATAACTTTATATTTTAATCCATTTCATTTTAGATCATCCAATTTCATAATCAATCATTCCAAACTTCAAATACTAGCTTTCTATCTTGCACATGCCAATTAATTTTGAATACTTAGAAATTGTGATTTATAGATTATAGATCTAATTTCATTTTTTATGTTTTAAATTGAAATTAAGTAATATATTTCATATTTTCTCATCCAAAAAATAAATATATTTAATTTATTTATCACCTATTGTCAAAACTTGTAGAAAACCCTAAAAACTAACACCTACATCATTTACCTAGAATTTAGTTTTAGCACTTGCATGCATAAATATTTTGAAAAGAACAAAAAATTTAATTTAATTTATATAAATTTAATATATTTATTTTATCATTAAAAATATTTTATTTTTTAGAAGCTATCATAGTTTACTTTCTTTGTAAAACACTATCAAAATAATCCAACAACACAACCAAACAAGCCTTGTTAATATGATTACAAACCTAAACTTGCACCTAAACTTTAAAATATTAAGTACTTATTTTGATTCATAATAAAGACAATATTTATTCTTTATAAATTCAATACAACATCATATTTTCAATTTTATGCTATTTCCAAAAAAACCATACCTTCAAAGAGCAAGCATCTTTCCTAGAGTTAGATCTCTCATTCCCACTAACAACATCTAAAGTGATATCAACATCAAACATAGAATTGATATTTTTCATTATAATCCCATTCCTCACCTCATCATTAACTAACTAAATTTTCTTGATGATAAATACCATGTGTAAATGCAACCCATAATCGGACCCCATTCATATTTGAGTTTGTCAATATAACTATCTCCAAGTCTAGGCCATCACATTTTCTCCCTTCCTCCTCTGAACTACCCTCATCATATTTTCATTATCCTTTGTGTTTAATATTTACTAGACTTAGTGTGGCCAATATATTCAAGTAAATCCATAGTGTCATCCATCCCAATTACTCTAAATTCTCTATACATAATATCAACCTAGAACTTTGACTATATGATCTCACTCACATTGAGGGTTCTTGGAATTACTTATCCTATTAATTTACCATTCTTAATGAGAAATATGATGTGGGATATTTCTTATAGCATCATCAAGATCACACTTTAACACTTTTCACACAAAACCCTATCCTTACACTTCATCCTAATTGACCAAAATCATACAATCATTACCTTATCATCTCTTCATTGCTTGTCTCGATATGACCTCAAGAAGTTGAGTGTGTGAAGGTTCATGTGTCACTTTCCTCATATATAATAAAATATATTTTATAACATCAATATACATCTAATTTAATGTATATTAAATCATTATTATTTAAATAAGATTAATTACCTATCTTTGAATAGCCTTGTTAAAATGAACATATATAGATTTTATAATAGGTTATAGAGTAGGCTTTTGATGAAATGTCTTAAGTTGAATAGGATAATCATAGGGAAGACATGGAACTTTAACCACTTTTCTTCTTTATATATTCTTCACAAATTATTATATCAAATATGACACTGCACATATCCTATGTATCCATGGATGTCTTAGTAAAATGTCAAATTCCTACATATTTGGAAAAACCAAGAATAAAGTACTCATAGCTATAGCCCCTACCATAATTGGTAGCATAGTAATCATAAAAGGGTTATTTACTATTTCCATTTGATATTTTAATTATATTTGATGTTTCAATCATGTCCACATGTGTGTGCCCATGGTCATTACGTAATTTCAAAGATAAAATGTTTTCCCTTGACCTAATATCCATCATGACACTACGTATAGGATATTAGTCAATATAGGCATGCATAAACAATGATGCATCAATAGAATCATCATCAAAAATGTAATTTTCATTAAATTTTATTATAGGTCTATGTACTTATGTATCCTTAAGTTTACTAATGAGACCATATATAGGATTTTATCTATAATATTATAAGCATACAATGTTATATGATGGCATACTATGTATGTCATATGTACTTTAGAATCAGTATTAGTTTATGTCACTGCATGATTTGAAAGAGGATCTAAAAATGTTTTCAATTTAACATTCCCATTAGGTTGTGCCCCAAAATAACTTGTATATGTGCTAATATCATTGACTTAAATGGTAATTCCATATATTAGATTTTGAATCTTATGTCTTAATCCAAGTCATTTATTAATAGACTATATCATGCATTTGTGATAATTAGAATATGCATTAATGTTGAATCCCTAAAATGGTGCTTTATTCATATCAACCTCTTTTTTGGATAAAGAGATAATAAATTTCACTCAATAAATTTATATAGTATTGTGTTGGGAGGTTCAAAAAATTAAAAAAAACTTCATCTTTTGAGGAGTTAATAGGATTATCCTATTAGTATTTTGTGATTTGATGTTAACTGTTACTTTTACCTCATTCTTAGTGTCAGTATATTTTTATTTAAAATTTGTTTTTTGTTTAAAATTTTCACTATAATTTATTAGATAATTAAATCCATTCTTTAGTTTATTCGTAGCAATGAGCTTAACTTTAATATTCTTGACCATGTGGCACAAGTCAGCAAAAGATTAAAATTTCTTTAACATAGTGGACTCATTTAGTGGAGAAATAAATATTTACTTGAATATATCATTCAAATAATTATCATCCATATTATTTTTCTCTTAGAGAGAATATTCTTGTAATAAATAACATAATCACCGATGTGTTCATTGGATCCTTGTTTAAATTTTACAATTTGAGCATATGAAATCTTCTCACAAATGTTGAGTGGAAAGTGTGCTAATAACTAATAAATATAGGGATTTAAGGCATGCACCAATTATAAGGTTATTTCATTTAACCATTTAAAATCATGGTCCTTAAGACACCTCAAAAACAACTTAATTAACAAATTATCATTGGATGCATGGTCCAAGCATGTTGCTTGAAAGGTTTTAATGTGTTTTTATGGATCTCTTTTACCATCATATAGTCAAATATTAGGTGCCAAGTATCCTATAGGTAATGGATAATATAAAATATCTAGGTCAAATTTATTGTGTAACAATTCTTGGGAATTATTTTAATGACCCATTCTATAAGAACCTTGTTACAATTGTGAATTCTTAGTTTAAATATCTTGTCTAATTTATAGAAGGGCATGAGAAGTAGGCATAGTAGATTTTGTATTAATGGATGGTTTCACATTATTATCCATAATAAAAGTCATAAAACTATTTTATGTATATATATATCCATGTATATTGGAGGAAAACTATGTTTCCCCCACACTATGATTAGGCATCGCATGTGTAACCATAGGAGTATACCAAGACAAAGTAGTATTATAAATAGTGATATAAATACCTATTTTAGATTCATTACCTCTAAAAGTTAAATTAATATAATTTAAAGGCTATTTTTTCTCCTTATATTGAAAACCTTGAGATTATTTTCATTCTTATATTATATTATTATATTGAAGACCTTGTCTGAATCGTCAAGTTACATATGAATTTGTTCCAAAAAACTAAAAAAGGTTGAAAATTTTACAAGATTTGCATACTAAAGTTCATTATGATATATTATATAATTATATTCATTATTATTTTCATATTCATAAAAATTTCAACTTCAATCATATCATCATTAACAACATTTTCCTATAATTATTTATGTTCATTATTAACATTTCTATTAATTGAAGAAGGCATTTACATTCTATCTAATTTAGAAATTTTAGATTGTGCATATACATGAGGTTGGTCTAAATATAACTAATTATAATTTATTTCAACTCTAATTAACCTATAGCTTCACTTAATATGGATAATAGATATATCCTCCTTAGATGACATAGAATATGATCATGAAAATCATTTGGAGGGTTATATCCAAGGATGGATACATTATTATCTTATAAGGGGAAATCAAAAATCAAAGTTAAAACTCTAAAATATGAATCTAAAACCCAAATAAGGTATAAAAAAATCCTAATGTAAACCTAGGGTTTTCTATGATTAAAAGAATGGTCGAATTCACTATAATATTTTAGCTTATTTTGGATTTAGTGATCTAAACAATCTAAATCTCTACACTATTCAAATTACATAAGATATCTCTAGAATAAGTAGATTTAAAAGTAAAATATAGATTGATATTGATTCATAACACTTAATATCTATATAAGTTATGAAGAGGATAAGTTACTTAGCTTTTTTATGTTCTTTTCTATATAAGTTATAGGGTATTTATATCCAAGAAGCATCTAGAACTCACTTATAAAACCAATTGCACAATGAGTAATATATTTTCACATTCATGAGGCATTACCCTAAATAATTCAAATCTAAAAACCCTTGAAAGGAATATATATATATATATATATATATATATATATAAAGATAGAGAGAGATTTGACTCTTTTGGAAATATCCCTCTATTACTAACACGAAAAACATGTGGGATGACCTCAGGGAATAGTTTGCATTCAAAAAATAACTATTTGGATAACATGGTATGCTACTGATGAAGGCAAATGATATTGGTAACCGATATCATCTAAATTTCTTAATAACTATTGAGAAAGGATAAATAAGTTGTTTGGATAATGGCCTAAGTCTTATTGGGATAATATAATCAAGAGACACAAATTAAGGAGAACCTATATATGAATGATGACAAATCAATAAGGACAAGCCCATAGATATATGAGGATAGGATATAATGTGAGTAAAAATAAATTATGTATGTACAAGTCATGTATGTTAAGGATTGCAAAAAACTAACATTTTCAATTTTCTAATACCAAATTTATGTGTCTATAGTTATTTATATAAATGATAAGAGGATTGGGTACTTGGGTTGTTTCTATTCTAAATGCTCTTTGTCTCTACATAGTCATAAAAAAAAATTTCAATGGATATGTGATTATTTAGATTAGATACTAAATGTTAAAATATACTAATATGTTGTCAATAATGCTCAAACACTTATAGCGACTAGATGTATCCACTCAATACCAAGACTATCTTTATAGGTTTTTCATCTATTATGTCATAAATCACTATGCATTCTTATCAAGTTATTTCTAAGTAATTTCCTAACCTTGGTATTATGTGCATATTCATATCTTTCCCCCCTTTGCCTTGAAACTCTAGCTCTAATTTTGACACTTTCTTGACCTATAAAAAAGGTTTTTTAAATGGATAGCCACAATCACACCATGTTGAGTGATTGAGTGTTTCCCACATTATAATACTTTGAAGAGGGATCAAACCACATGTATTTATCCCACCTATGTGTATGTTTTCTATATAATAATCTTCTAGAACATAATGTACCTATTTAGATTTTTACACTTGAAAAATATGAAAATGTATCCCTGCTTTAGGTATTCAAAATTGGCAAGTAGTGAATATTCCTTTGAGATTTTTTCAATTTTTTATGTTTTAGGTTAGTGCCTCAAGGATTTGTATATTTATTCCTCAATTTACAAGTGTAATTCTAGATGGATTATAAATAGAAATGGCCATATACTATATGTGTTATATAGATAACTCTTTGGGTTATTTCACCTCTATAAATGGCATGTGAAGCATGTGAGCCAACCAAAGGGAGGGGTCTAAATTTTAAAAATATTTGTTAAGAGAACATAGTAAACTACCAAATAAGGTAGGCACAATCAATAACTAGAAGCATCTGACTATTTATGTCATTTTATAGGATGGAAGAAATAGTGATTTTTTATATGGCATCAATTTACTTAAAATGATAGATCATTTAGGATTAGATTAAGGAGATCATGTGTATAAATGATCGAAATTTGAAAAGGATAAGTCCATAGATAGGTGAATGGTTGGGTAAAGTGATATGTAAGATTCATATGTGCACAAAAAAATTAATGTGTGTCAAATATATGTCAAAACTAGTATTTTCAAGTTTCTAATATCATTTTTTGTCTAAAAGTTCCCCACTTTTAGTGTAGTATCAAAAATGTAATTATTAAAGGATAAATTAATAATTTGGTACCTAAGTGTAATTACCTTTGGTGTCTTTAGTATTCCCTAAATATCCAACTTGTTTAATGCAAAAACTATAATAAAACATGTATAAATAAATTTCCAATAATGATATAAAATTTGAAACAATCTAGATCATTGAAATATTTGAAATTGAAAAAATAAGTAATGTATACACATGTGAGTATACGAACAAAGTTATCACTTGAACTTATTTAGATAATACCATGGTGTTATTATTCCCATATGAAACATAAAATTTCATCATACAACTTTTGGTTGAAACTATACAAATTTGATATTCCAATGTGGAGTCCCATACTAGCTCACATGTAAACATTTTAAAATCTGAATCAACTTATGGGGATATGTTCTAGATAAAAAGTTATTACTTAGTTATCTTTATTTCTATAAAATAATTTATAAAATTTAATATATGAACATAATATCTCACCTAAAATATGATCCATATGTACCTCAATCTAATATGGAATTCCATTAATTTATATGTCACTCTATATAATTAGCATGTGATATAGAAACCCTAAATTTATAAAGGTTGGGGATAGGGTTAAGAATATATAAATAGTTCAAGAAAAAGGGTGATAAGCTAATATATAGTAGGACAATTAATTACAAACTTAGATAAAATAATATTATGAATTATAATACTGAGATATACTAAATATATAAAGTACTAAATTTGAAAGAGGTTTAATTTATTGTAATACCAAAGAGAAATCATAGTTGGGTTTACTATGTGCAAGTATATCTAGACTATAAATAGATGGAAATTATGTAGGATCATAATTATGGATCAGTATTAAGACTATATAAATTATACTTTTGTATCCACATACACTATAGTTTTATCCAAACACTATCATTGATGTTAGTGTCTGATTATGATGGAAGTATCTAGTACAGAATAATGAATGCATGTTGATGTGACCAACTTCATATTTATGGGTTTTTTTTTCCTTTATGCTAATATATTCATATTTGGAATAAAATTTGTCTCTCTTTTCCAATTGATCAATCCCTATATCTTCACCCCTCTTGACATTTATAATTAATTTGCTAAAAATGGGTTAGTGGGATCATGGTGTCAAGATGACCTCAAAGACCCCTTTTTCAATGAACATTACCTACATATCCAATACTCTAAGGAGGACCTTAGAATTATTTAGTTATCCCCTATGTGTGGCATGTGTGTGAACAAGGGTGAAATATATTATATGAAGATGCATGTAATGATCTATCTTTTAATTTGACAAATATCACTCATGGGATGATCTTTGGATTATTTAGATCTATACTATCACTAATCTTATGCTTGATATGAAAACAAGGATGAATAAAGTAGAATATCTTGGTTATGTAGTTGATTTCTTGATTTTTAGTAGGTGTTTTCTTGGTATTTCTGAGATGAAGAATGAGAAATCTTAGACTTGTATTTATACCACACCTTTTGAAAATATCTCATGGTAAGGTTCAATAAGATAAATATTTCAACCCATAGGTTTAAAAACATTTGAAATTTGGATAAATTTTGGCAACTAAACACTACCATCAGTGGTAGTATCCCTCTATGGCTGGTAGTGTCTAGAATACTAGAAAATAGGTATGGATCTAAAATTAAAAATAAAGGATTATCATCAAGTTTAAAATTTGATATAGTGTAAGAGACTTGATTCATCAGAATTATATATATTGGAATAAGAGATAAGCATTTAGGAAAAATGAGATAGTAAATGTGAGCCTTTTAAAATTAGGGAGGCCTATAACTAAAGGGTAGATCCCTTATTGATATTTTTCAAATGTACAAGACTAAGATGCTATGAATATTTTATTTTACTATCTACATTCCCCCTCCCCCCTTTAATATAGTAATGCATAATGATGAAATTACTAGTTTAAAGAAAAGAAAACCATAACTAGGTATTTGTAACACACCTTACCTTTGCTTGAGCCCAATATGGTGATTTTTTGGTGTATAACTTGTAACCAATAGCATATTACAATGTAAATTAGTGCATATAATCTAAAATTTTAAATAGTTTATATTCTTGAAAATAAAGAGAGCAAGGAAAGAGTATACCTATGTGTCGATGAAATCATGTTACCACTTGATGTTTTGACTTGGTAAATATGCTTCCTTATGAATCATTGGAGATAAAATATGTTCAAACTTGAACCTTTAATATTTAAAGAGGTATATTCAAATGTATTATTCCCCTAATATAGTGCAAAGATGAGTTGTGACATGGAAATTGGGATCATTATATCTCAATTGTTACATCTAAATTTTTTCACTAAACTTGATCAGCTCATTAAAGTGATATTAATGGGGTTAATGATGATTAATTTAATATCATAGAAAAATATTTTAATTAATGCATATGTATGGATAGATATATAATTATTATTATATTACTCATTATTTATTGGTTATTTGGACATGAGTTTTATATGTATATTAATCATGTTTATTCAGTATTATTATGCTTTAGTAGCATTTTATTGATTATTATTATTATTATTATTATTATTATTATTATTATTATTATTATTATTATTATTATTATTATTATTATTATTATTATGAGATAAATACCATTTACATTTGTTGATGTGGATATAGGAGATAGTACACTCTTCTATATATATATGGAGGAGAGTATCATCAGAGAGGGTGTAGTAGATGACTACGTTGGGGGTAGAGAGATTTGACAAAGAACCTTACACATACCATGTAGTATACTTAAATGCATGTTATTTATGAATGGATGGTTATATGTTTGTTTTAATCTCAATTTCATTTAGTTGGATATGATTGATAACGTTGACTAGTCTTGATCCATGATTATATACTAATGTTTTCACATTTTCAATTGTTATTTTTCTTTATGATTGTGATGTTTGATGCCCTTGTGAAATATTATGTTTATAAATGTCTTTTTATATGACTCTACTTTGTGAAATTGTTGATTGCATGACTCCTTACTCATGTATACCTATAATCAATCAACATAAAAATTTGTCACCAAAAAATATTATAAATGGCATAGATATATATTTTATTTTGTAGTTATTAAACACGTTGATTTTATAAAAATTAGTTAAACCTAGATACTAGGTGAATGTGACTTTTTTGGTGTCTATATATACATGGTTAAAACACACAAAAATGGGTTAAATTAGACATAAATTTTATATTATTTAATGTTATTATTATTATATGTATTTTGAATTATTAAATTAATGATTATGACTTTTGACATTTAAATATCAACCCTAATTTGGGTGAGTTATCAATGTGTTTGGTTGGGTTGAGCCATGTAAAGTGGAAGGAACTAGGGATCAATTGTGAGTTTTGTGGAGGTATCTCAGTGAGTTTTGGGTCAAAATCAAGAGTTATCAGTCATGCCAAAAAAAATTGGTGTTTATAGTGAGCCATTATTGGGATTTGATGATGGAAAAGGGTTCACCATAAAAGTAGGGGTTTCTAGTGGCATGAAAAAAACTATGGATATGATAAAAGATGAAGGGGGTTTTAAAAATAATAAAATTTATGGTCAATAGGAAGGAACAAAAGAGAAAGGAAGAACTTTTAGGGATGGGAAAAGAAGATAATCTTCTATATAGGCATTTGAAGAGGTAGAGTTTGTTCTTTTATTTTACCCTACATAACTATGTCGATGTTATATTGGATTATTGTTGAATGTTGAATGATTTTTATAGAAGTTTGATTAAAAATTTTATACCATGATAGAATTAAAGATTCGACCCTATGGGAAGAGAAATCTCCTCACATAATCAAATCACTGATTTGATATAGGTGTAACAAGTAAAAGGTTCATTAGGATAATATGAAAAAAAATGAGTTTTTGTAGTTGATGTAAATACATGGTTGTGTTGTTTATTATGTCTATATGTTGAAATGACTATGTGTTGTTTATTCTATTTATAAGATGAAATGATTGTGTGTTATTTAAATTGTTAAAATAGTTGTGTATTAGTTTGTATGAAAATGGTTGGGAGTTATTATTTTTTACCTAGTTCATTAGGGTAATGTAGATGAATATGGATTTCATGTTTATTTGGGTTACACATGACTATGTGTAAGCTTATTTGATTTATGTACTAGTGTTGGCTTACTTTGGATATGGCTATGACTATGTGTTGTTACTTAGTTATATCAAACCATGAGTTTGGTTATTTAGTAAATGGCTATGTTAGATGGTCTATAACTGAGTTTGTTATTTTGTATTTTTTTATATGACTGTGTAGTTTATTTGCTAAACAATGTTGGATGGATTAGTTGTAGGGCTCAAGAAAATACCTAAAGGTTTTTTATTTTGACTTTAAATATGTATATACATTAGTATAATAAAAAATACATATTTATAATTTGAACCTATCCTAATATTAAATAGTTGTGTATGTGAGATAATTAGCAAATAGTTGTGTATTATATTAATAGATGAAAGACTATGAATTGTCTATCTAATAACTAGTTGTGTATGGTTATATAGAAATGACTATGTCTTGACCTTTTTAAATAGACCATTAAGTTTTGAGTTAAGTAGGTTAACATGAATATTTAAACATGGGGGTCAAATTCATGTTGAAGAACCAAATTCAACCTTGACATACATCTAACATGGTTTTATATTGAAATAACTTAGTAGGCCATGGGGGTAAAAATAATGTAGTGTTGAATAGTTTTCATGGAATCGACGTACCACATGGTACACAATAGATTAGTCACATTTAGTGTTTTTTGTATTAATGCATTCTTATTGCGACATTAAGTGTTGTGTTGTGTAAATGTGAATTATGTTTTTAGTTTTATATTGAGTTAATGTTTTCTAAGTTGAGAGCTTAGGATAAACATTAAACTCAAAATATATAAATATGTATATAAGTGTTTATGAGTTAAACATAAATATGTATATACATACATATATATATATATATATATATATATATATATATATATATATATACATATGTATACACACACACACACACACACACACACACACACATATATATATACATATGTATACACACACACACACACACATATATATATATATATATACATATGTATATACATATATGTGTGTCTGTGTGTGTGTGTTTGTGTGTGTGTATACATACATACATTATATATATATATATATATATATATATATATATATATATATACACACACATACATACATACATATATATACATATATATGTATACATATATATGTATACATATATATGTATACATATATATGTATACATATATATGTATACATATATATGTACATATATATATATATACATACATACATACATATATATATATACATATATATATATATATATATACATATATATATATATATATACATATATATATATATGTATGTATATGTATATATAATTAAGAATTATATGCATAGATGTATATATATAGGAATTAAGTGGCTAAGAGTTTTGAAATTAATATATATATGGACATATAAAGTATAAAGGTGTATATGTGGATAATATAGTATGAACATGGATGTTTGTATATAGTGAACAAATGCATTTATATGAAAAAAGTGATGTATTTCATTAAATTATAATGTGTTTAAATTAGTCTTAATTGATTAGAAAATAGGTAGATGATGTTTAGTAAAAAATAATATTGTGATAATGGAGTTTGTTTAATAACTTGGAATTTAGTGTGAAATTAGAGATTATGTTTACTTTCATTATAATTTCTATAAAAGGGTGTTTTTACATGAAATTGTAAATACTTAACTATCTTAAATATTGTTTGGTAAATAAGTTACTAGTAATAGTGACTTATTTTAAATGGGTGTTAAGTTATTATAAGAATTTAGGAAAATATAATATCACATTTATATGTTATTATAAATCGTCTCATTAACTCATGTATGATTCATTTGCATTTGAATGTTGTGGTATAAATATAGACATCTATATGGGAAACCATGGAGTCTTGTATATGATTTAATTAGCAAATTCTGGTATTAATGACACTAAGGAAATATTTATGTGAAAAGGATTTCATGAATTTACATAGAGTCATTAATACATAGAATAAATAAAATATGATTGAGTGTGTGTGTGAATATGATTGATCTATGTGATCTATAAAGCATATGAAAACTTTGGCCAAAGTGATGTTTATATTTATAATAGTTAGAAAGAATATTTATGGAATGAAAATGAAATTATATTTCATAATTTAAATTGGAAAGGCAATAAACATTACAATTTAAAGCCAAAAAATGACTAATCAATTCACATTCCCAATGACTCTTCATATTCCTATAGGAAGGAAAATCTTATTTAATAAGATGAAATGCAAGACACCTAAGATTAATAAGTAATATCTATAGTATTATTACATCCCCCCTTAATCTATAGGGGTCTTTGTTAGACCAAGCATTTCTTTGAACTTTTTAAATTTTTCTCATCCAAGTTCCTTTGTTAAGATGTCTGTTGGTTGCTCTACTATTAGGCAATGTTGCAACTTGACACTACCATCTTTCACATAGTGCCAAATCAAATGAAATTTGGTATTGATGTGCTTGGTTTGATCATGAAAGACTAGATTCTTTATCAGATGGATTATAGAAGTGTTATCAATCATGAGAGGTGTTGACAAAACCTATTACTCCTACAAATCTGAAAGAACCCTTCTAAGCCAAAATATCTCTCTAGTTACCTCTGAAGTGGCCATATATTCTACTTCTACTAAAAAAATTATCAGCATTAATTACTTCTTGGATTTCCAATTGACATTTGTTGTTCCAAAATTCATTAGAAACCCCAAGGTGGGATTTTCATCTTGATGATCACTAGTATAGTCAAAATATAAATAACCAACCAGTTTAAAGTCTCCTACCTTGGAGTATTTAAGCCCCAAATGTTGTGTGCCTTTGAGATATCTGAGGACCCTTTTTGATGCTACCTAATGACTCTTCCTAGGTTTTTGCATGAATCTTGAGAGGAAAACAATTGCATATGATATATCTAGTCGAGTGGTAGTCACATAAATTAGAATTCTAATGAGTTGTCTATATTTAATGGCATCAACCAAATATGTTAAATCTTCAAATTTTAATTTGAGATTATGTTCCATGGGCATGTTAAAAGGCTTATAATCTTCCATTCTTAACTTGACTATAATGTCACCAATATACTTCTATTGAGTGATGAAGAAATACTTTGGTTTCTAAATTATTTCAATACCCAAATAATAATGTAGATAGCCCAAATTAGTTATTTCAAAGCTTTTCATTAACTCTAATTTGAATTCTTTAATGTAACATTCATTATTCCCTATGATGAGCAAATTGTCAACATACACCACCATAAATACAACTATTTTATCAATTATTTTGATGAAAAGAGTTGTATCCTCCAAATCAAAACATTTGAAGTTCATGTTCATGAGGTGCTTAGCTATTTTTTCATACCATGCTCAAAGGTATTATTTCAAACCATACAATGATTTCTAGTTTGCACACCTTGTGCTCTTTTCCATTTATTGCAAAACCATCAAGTTGGGTCATGTACATAGCTTATTTGAGGTCTCCATTTAGAAATGCAATTTTGACATCCATTTGTTGAAGTTTCTATCCATTATGAGCTTCTAGAGGCAATATGATTTGAATGGTGTCCATTTTATTGTAGGTGTAAAGGATTCATTCTAGTCAATTCCTTCCTTTTGAGCATATCCTTTTGTGACAAGTCTTTCTTTGTGCTTGTCAAGTGAGTCATCTACCTTGTATTTATTGTGATAGACCCATTTGTAGCCAATCAGTTTGCAACTATATGGTAGATCAACTAGATTCTAAATCCCATTTTTCACTAGTGAATTATACTCATCTTTCATTGATTTTATCCAAGATTCAATATTTTTATCTTTTTTGAAAGTTGTTGGTTCAAAATCAAATACAACATTGACTTTCTCTTGAGAGTAATCCAATGTGAGTTTTCCAATCATGTCCTAAATTTCATCAATAGACTTGTCTGGTTGAGATGAGGTTACATGTGCACTTTAAGTGCCTATTTTCTAAATGTCATCAGGTATTACATCTTTTAGTGTTTGAGTGGCCCACTTAGACATATTTTTCTATGTTTTAGGTGCTTTGGGTCCATCCTCTAAAGTTACTTCACTATCTTCCCTCTATTATATTGGCCCCTATTCAATATCTAATGAAGTTTCACTCTCTCCTTTAGGAGGAGTTTAAACTCATGTATAGGAGACAATAGAAAATCAATATATTCCCAACTCCATATCCCCCACTAATTATCTAGAACATTTAAGTCACTCTCTTTGTAAACATCAAATTTTGTGTATTTGTCTAGTTGACTCAACTGTTGATCAATATGGAATTTTTCCTTTGCAATTTCATAAAATATAACTTCTCTTGTGAAAAGAAACTTCTTCTCTTTCCCATCATATAGCTTGAATACCTTGGAGGAATCATAATATCCCAAATGGATGAATTTTCATCTCCTATAGTCTAATTTGTTTCTCTTCTCCTTTAGAATCAATTCATAACAAGTGGATCCAAAAATCTAAAGATGTCACACTGAAGGGAGGTGACTACACTACATCTCATATGGATTGTTTGATTCAAGAGCTATTAATGGTGATTTGTTACAAAGGTATACTATTTTTTTAGTTACTTCAACCCAAAATTATAGATTTACCAATTTGAAATACAACATTACATGAACCATATTCATCATATTTATTTTCATTCTTTCAACTACTCCATTTTGTTGTGGAGTGTGAGGAATTATGAGATGGTGTTTGATCCTATTTTTCTCAAGATAGGATTCAAACTTATTTGATGTGAATTTACCTCTGTTATCTATCTTGAGTGTCATGATATAGGTTTGTGGTTCATTTTCAATAATTATTTGATACTTTTTGAAAGCATTGAAGACTTCTAATTTCTTTTCTAGAAAATATATCCATGTCATCCTACTATAGTGATTAATGAACATCATCAAGTACATATGACCACCAATCGAGAGGATTGGAAGATAACATGAGTCTGAATGAACAAGATACAATTTTTTCTACTTCCCACTATGACTTTGGAAATGGTTCTCTTGTGTGTTTAGCCAAGATATAGGGTTTACACTTCTCATCTAATTTTATGGGTAATATAGGCATGCCAACAACACCATTATTTTATAATACATGAATGTTGTTATAGTGAGTGTGCTCAAATAAATCATGCCAAAACATGTTTGGATACATTATATCTTCCACAAGATGAGCATAATTCTTTTAATTTGATGGCTAACCCTTCAGTTTGAGTAGTTTTCCTTCCTCATATCTAGTCAAGATGATTGCATTATCATTTTTTTCCTAATTATGACATCACCATTATCCAATAAAATGGAATGGCCTTGTTACCTTATGAGCACTAGGGATAACAAGTTTCATTTCAATTGAGGAAGGTACAAAACATTATCACATTTGTAGTCTAGAAGCCCTAGACACTTGAGTTGAATTGTACCTATTCCCTATGATTGTAGACTTGATCTATCTATGAGGTATACTAAGCCACAAATTTATTCATTATACTTCTTAAATAAGTATTTTTTGAAATTCATATGTTTATTGGTGCCAATATCAAGAACCTAAGCATCACACCATGAGGAACTAATCAAGACATTATTTGCTTCATCATCTGTACTAGAAAACACACATTCACTAGTGAATTGGGCTGAGTTTGAGTCTTTTAACTATTTTGGTGATTTTCCCTATTTATTCTTATGATATGCTTCAATTTTATCCCATGAAATCCTATATTTTGGAGTCTCACAGCTACCTTTTCTATCACATCATTCATAATAGAGGTTATGTTTATCATTCTATTTTTTATTTTGACCACCATGATTTTCATTTTTGCCACCCTTTTCCTTGTACTTGTCATTGCCTTTAATTTTGGAATACGTGGCCTTATTTGATGGTTTTGAATAATTTTTTTGATATAGCACACACTTTCACCTGTTGTGGTTTCTGATTTCCTTCTAAATACCTTTTCTCTTTCTACCATATTTTCAACCAACTAATCAAATGTGAGAGTCTTCAACTAATTGCTTGCTTGTAGAGACTCTAAATAGGTTGAATAGTTGGTAAAATGGATTTTATGAATGTGGTCATGTGTATTTTTTATTTTTACACCTATTTATTCAATATCATGTTTTATAGTTAATATCGTTGAAGTCAATCTCATCACATCACCATATTTCAACTCTAGGTTAAACAGTTTCAATTATAACTAAATGAGTTCCTAATCTGAGTAGGATTCATATAGGTCCTTAAATTTATTATATTCTTCCCATGGTGTATTTCAACCCTATATATGATGAAACACATCTCCATCCACTAATGAGCTCATCAAGGACAAAGCATTCTAGTTTTTTTGATTCAATGTTTGAGTGTCTTTTACATTCCCTATTAGTTCAACTAGTTATTTTTCCCCATCACAAATATAGTATAGTATATTTTTTAATATGAGTGTGTTTTCCACTTTTTAAAACCATTCTATCCAACTATCTTTTCCATTCAAGGTAGTGCTAATAATGGATTAGATGGAATGTATTGTTTTGAGTTTTTGTTTGATTTTTTAGAGGTTTTATGTTTTTGTTTAACCCCAATTGGTTCCTTATCACTCCAAAATTGTCCCATTTTTTATATACATATATTTAATAAAAAGGATTCACTTTATTATTAACACTAGATTAAAAATAAAATCTCAGACATCAATATACTTAGTTTTTCTTGATTTCTAAAATTACATTTTTGACATACATGAATGGGTAAAAAGAGTAACTCCCCTCATTTCTCCTTGAATTGTGTAATTTGGTTATTTTTTTCCAAAATTCACTTAGATTATATTGTCTAAAGACAATTTTTTTAAAAAACTACTCAAAATTTTAACTACTTTCAAATTTAAATTTTTCAAAATTTAAAAAAAGCATTTAAAAATAGAATTTTATTTTAAATGAAAAAATATTAAAATATACCTCTCATTAGTTTTATTGTATATCTGATTCAAATATTACAATAAATGAAACTATACAACTCTCCAACTTAGAAAATAACAAGAAAACTTTTAGCCAATTGGATGTCTCCACATGTCTCCCTTTATCGCCATGGGCCTAGTAAAAGAATGCAGGTTTTAATGATAGAGAAAAAATGTAGCAAGGCAATACGAAATAATGTTGGTCAAAAAAATTTAAATAGTCCTATTACCCAATGCCAAATGCCTCTAGTAGATATTGTTAACCAAGGTAATGTCTCACACCAATAAACTATATCAAGAAAGGATAGTGAAAATGCACTAGATAATATTGTTGATGTCATAGCGTAAATGCACCAGATGCCATAAAATACACTAAATACCATGAAATACATGGAAGGTATACATAGGTCATGGTAGGTCCATGTTAGGAATATGTTATCATTTATAAATATATAATGCAGGTAGAAAAACATCCACAACCAGCCTACTAACATGATGCCATAATAAGTGTTGGTTTGTTGTAATTTGTAAAATATTATTGAAGAAAATATTTATACAGGTCCATACAACTAAGAAAAAGAAAGATAAATAATGAAAAATAATATATTAGCTTTATTTATCTAATACCAATGACATGCTAAAAATAATATTTATGGAATGACAATGAAATTATATTTCATGATTAAAATTGGAAAGGAAGAAAACATTACAATGTAAATCCAAAAAATGATGAATCAATTCACATTCCCAATGACTCTTATTATTCTTAAAAGAATGGAAATCTTATTGAATAATACAAAACACCTAAGATAGACACCTAGGATTAATAATTAATATATATAATATTGTTATAAGTTAAAATTTATGATTTCCCCTATTTGATTTATATTCATGTATGTACAATATCATGTTAGAATAGGATTCTTTATGATATGTTTCATGTGATGGTTATCTTAAAACACATGGTTTCTAGTTGATTTCTCGATACTTGAACCATTATCATCTACTCATATATGAAGGGAGGTCCATTCCCTAGTTTATAAATTATGAGGGAGATCTATGGTATTTAATTGGTGTGGAAAATAACTCTGATGATGTTCACCCTCTCTTCTAGTAGTGTCGCATCCTAATTTCTCTCTAAGATAAATAACTTATTTTATCTATGTATTATTATGGTTGATTAGTTGATAATAACTAATATGTAATTAATCTTGATGACATATGCTAATTATAGGATAGTATGTGATGATTGATTAGTTTGTTGAGTTTTCATTACTTTTACATTTTGTATATTATGATCATGTTTGATTATTATACTACATTATTTTATGGATATAATAATGTTTTAGGTAACTACCTTCATTGTCATGAGGTTGATATTGGATAGATTCTTCCCTCAGATCATGATGGAAGGAGAATATCATCAGAGAGGGTGGTCTAGATGAAGACATTAGGGAATGACATACAATGAATCAATAAACCCTTACACACACCACTCAATATCATGTTTCATAATTAATTATTTGATATATATAATTTAGTATGCTTTTTATACTTTGATTTAGGTGTTTGTTAATATGTATCCTAATATGATCTTGATTACTAATAATGATCATGTTATTTTGTTAAGTGATTTCACTAGTTTTATGATCATATAATTCAAATGCATGTTGATGCATGTAAATATATCATAATATTATAATAGTGTTGAAAACACTTCTCATTTCAAGATTCAAGGAATCTTGTGCATGAGTTATTGATTGTGATCTTCCTAAGATATGTGGTGGAGTAACAGCCAAGTTATTTGACTATTTCACAAAATGATAATACATGTGGTTATTGGGAGCAACTGTGGTCCTAAATTTTTATAAAATATGAATGTTATTTTAGTTCATTCTAAATAATAATGATTAGAATCTAAATTCTAAACCCTAATCTAGTATGAATATTAATAATGAGAAAGTAAATTATAGTGATTTGGTCAAAAAATGAGAAAATAGGGAGGGTAAGGTAGAAATATAGATGTTTTTGTTCTTTAGTTCATATATCTTTATAAAGCTTTAAACTCATCAAAGATATGCATCTTCAAACCAGCATATGATATGAAATTACAAAATAGTACAAATCCTATCATATACTAGGAAACTGACTAAGGATATTTGAAACATGCAAATTAGAAATTATATTCACTTTAAAGATTTACTTAAATAAGAAAATTTAATTTGTACATCTTAAAAAAAAGTAATGATATTGAAATTGACCTAAAAACTTTCAATCAACCTAGCGTAAAGATCAAATTAACAACTCTGCATTAATACATACACATATAAAATTCATAAAATCAATTCAAATCTAAACATCAAAACATAAAGTTGAGGAATCAGCCATGATAACAAATAAAGAATCAAAACTAAGATAATCTTCATAGAATGGTATTGCTTGTATTACTTGATCCAAAATTTATACAAAAGTTTTTCTCTAAAAACTTCCTCCTTTTTTTAATAATGATAATACCCCTTTTATAGGTTAAAATAGCAACCTATTGGGTATTTTGGTTAGTCATTATCAAATGATAATCAAACAAGTGTCAAGGGCAAGTGTCCTTTTATAAATATTCTAGAACCAATGACAATTTTCAAATATGACTAACCTATAAGCCATGTGTATTACATATTGACAATGCTTTTACAAAATAGTATATTCTTTTCAAAGATCTACATGGTTTTTATACAAAATAATATTTTAAGTCAACTTAGTTGACTTTGAGATGCCCCTACAACTATAGCCTTTTGCTTTTATTCTAGGATCCTGATGGATTTTTTATATTATTCATCAATCAACTTGAGATTGATGATTGGCTCTATGAATAGCTCTTCTTTTTGCCTTGCTAAATCTTTGAAGACTTCATCAGCTCTATCCATGTCTTATTTAATGATACTAGCATCATCAATCTTCTCATTTGTTGACAAAATCATGTCCAAGATACATTTATTGTTATCCCCTATGTTTCCCTTGCTTCTATCCTTTACCTAATTGATAAACTCAATAGCTCTTTGCTGGAATTATCCATCACTTATTAGCCATGTTTGAATAGGGATGGTTGGATCCTTAATCAAACCTCCTAATATATACATCATTTTGTCTTCTAATTATTTGAAATCTCTTGAGATACCTTCCATTATTTTAGGCCACTTATTCATGTCCCTATATTTCTCAATCAAAATTATCATAGCCATATTAAAGTGTGATAGGCTCATTATTTTAAGTTCAATAATTTGGCCTTACATCAATATCTTGATTAATTCCTTTACTTTATTATCTAAACCTTGCCACTAATTGACTTGATTTAAAGCCATGGCATTCTATTTTCTCACCATATCTATTTTGGACCTTATTATTTTCAAAGAACTAAATGTATCATAGATAATTGCTTCAAAATTATTAACAATATATACCAAAACTAATAGAATGGATTGCTCTTCTAGATTCTTCTTCTCTTATTTTAACCCTTTGATTATATCTTGTAACCTTTCTACCTGGGATTGAGCTAGCTCTAGGACATCCTCTTCAAATATGGGATCTTTCCCTAGTCTTTGTTCTCTTTTATGGGTTAAATGAACCAAAGGCTCAACCCTTTGATGTATAAACTCTTGAACTTATTTCATGACAATTGTCTTAATGAATATTTGTAGGCCTATAGTGACTAGATCATATCTAACCCCAAATAAATATTGGGCCACTTGTTTTAATGGTACCTTTACCTATATGTCATTTGATTGACTTGGAATAGGAAGTCTACTTTCTTCTTCATTTTGAAATGCTAGGATCCAAAGCTTCAACTCCTATTGCATAGGGATGTTTTTAGTCTTTAATAGAGCCCATGGATGATAAGTATTAGGTAGATTCTCCATTCTTGGTTGATATATGAACCATTAAGGTATAGTTGGTCCATATATTAGGTTCTCCTCACTAGAAAATTTGATATCCTTCAAAGGTAGTGTGATGGCCACTTTGGCTTTCTTTGACCTTGAGACAATTGCGGTCTTAACTTTCCTCTTGGGAAGATCAATGACTATTAAGTCTAATGACTTATCTTTTCCCTTTTCTTACTTAGATTCCTCAAAATTTTCTTCCTCTACATTAGTGTCTAATTCATATGTCATGGAGAGAATTATCAATGCATTTTCAACATATTATTGTGGATCTAAAGCTATCATGTAAACCTCCTATTGAGGCAAATCTTGTTATGTTGTTCTAAAGGACTCAAGGACTGAGGAGCTTAAAGAAAATTCACTTGATCTCCTTTATTTAGGCCTATGCTCTATTTGTATATTAGTTTGGGGAAGCTTAGAAGGACTAACATCTACCAAATGATATTATCTAGTACCAAGTTACCATCTATCTTATATCTTCTAATCTCTTAACAATCTTGATTCACGATTTATATTATGCTCTTTTAGCCTTATGTATACTTCATAATAATTGGCTACCTTAGTGTATACAAATTTAAATGCTCTAGGTTCATGTTCATAAGACACATCCATAATGCTTTTTTTCTTTAAGTGTTCCTTTACTCTACCATAGATATCCCACTATCTATGGTCATCTACCTATAAATTGAAGGAAATCCTATGTTTTGAAGAAGCTTCAAAGTGGTCCCATGGTCTAAAAATGGTTTTGCTAATTTTCATGGGAAAACCATGGAGAAGTCCCTTCCTCTTGGTCTTGTAGATCCCATCTATTCCATTTAATAATTGATATATAACTTCTTGTTCTACTAACCTATTAGGCACATGTATTGTCAATTTAAGGAGGAAATTTTGAGTTCCCTATATTCTAATAATGGTGCAATCATGATATATCCATATATAACCCATTGTCTCAATGGACTTCTTAATTAAAGTACTTATTGACATCATAGGGATACTATTGATGGCTTGGCTTAATGTAGGATATACACAATCATAGATGAATTAGATATGGTCCCTATAGTTGTAAATATGTGATCTAGAGTAATATTGGGACATATTTTGGGTGTTATTAGGTGACCACTCTTTTTGGTTTGGGATTTTGGTTGTGGCACATAAGGCATATAACAAATATGACATAATGAAGAACTCAGTCTTCTTTTTTTTAATCCCTTAGATTTGTCTGCTTAGGAAAATACTATTGATTTCACCTAAATAAGGTACTACCATTTCTTCTATAATGAAATATACCATAGACACCCATATTGGTTCCACATGTGCAGTATGTGAAAATCCATATAGTTTTTTCATCATTGTCATAACCATTCTGACTCCAAGTTTGAATTAACTCACATGGATTTTCTTGTTAGGATCTACAATGAACTTGTTACTAGCTTCTAACCATTACCATCATGGAATGTTTTTGGGACCATGCATTAATAGAGGCTAGGTCTATTTAGGGCCTAGGTAATTTATAGTAGGATTTAAAGGAAACAAGGGATATGTAAGCTACTTTCCTTAAATTGGGTTCATGAATAAGCATACCCTTGTCAATTTTAGCATCTTTGAAAATGGGACTAAGAACATCAATGCAGTGTAATACCTCTAGTTTGGTAGCAATATAATGGAGTTATATCATCTGAATTGCCATGATGTTATCATATAGTCTCTTAATTAGGGGAATCTTCTCCTCTTCTTTTGTTAAAAGACCCTAGTTTCTCATAGTCCAAAACAAGCTCAAGCAATTATTATCTCATGTATTCAATGAAAAAGCTACAAATTTTGTGTCTTTCAATACTCTACTTTATGCATCTAATGATAGGTATAATTTAACCACTTTCTTTGAAGTAGATCTATAAGTTGTCTTTGATATAATTCTTATCAAATTATCCACTACTAAATGACAATTCAATTTTTCCAACTATCTGGGTATACTCTTGAACAAATTTAATTACTACGCTCTCTTTTCTAGTTTGAAATAGTGAATGAAGGAATAATTTTAGGGATTTTCATATGTCTACAAATTTTGTGGGGTTTAATAGGGGTTTAATTATATTATACAAGTTTAAAGTATTTACTTTGGAGACTTAGATCATATTTTGATTTCATATTCATACCTTCACATGTTTGGGTCCACAAAATCTTCCAATTTCACATGTCTACCTATGTGGCATCCTCTTTGCCACATTATTTATTTAATTTTAAAATGTGATCATTGTCACTTCAAACATGTGTCATCATCTCATGCCTCCTAAAATTTTAATTAAATTCACTCTATCAATTTCTTGTCTTTTGGCCTTAAATTTGAATGCAGATCATTAATCTTTGATTTGGACTTCTAAATTTGTGACACTTTCTAGCCCTACATTCAATTTGTGTATCTTGCTATCAATCTCCATCTGGTTAATGCTCTTACACCACATGAAAACTTTGTGTGCAATCTAGGCTTATTAACTTGTTGACTCCATTTACACTGTTGATCTCCATCCACATGGTTAAATGCATATAATTGATCTTTGATTTGTATGATCCATCATGTGTAATTTATCTATTAAACATATGATCAAATGTGGTATACTAATTTTTTAAACATTCATCATTATTATGACACTTGTCACCATTATATTTAATCTTAGGATCCTTTGACCTATTAATTTTATGCTCATTGTTATATCTCTATCTACATGACTGAACACATGCCATTAATCTTTGATCTTGACTTATTGACTTCAATCTTCAATACAAATTATCAATCAAAATTTATATGTAAGAATACGTACCATCAATCTTTGATCTGGGCAACTTTGACTTATTGACTTCAAATGATCACTCGTGTGTTTTTTATCTTTGATTTGATCAAAATTGTTTTGACACTTGGTAGTCTTGCTTTCAATTTGTACCTATAAACATTAAAATCAAAGAATACGTTTTTGGGATGTGTAAAGGCTTAGCATAAATCTTAGACTAAGATTTCAATGAATTAATAAACTCGATCAAAACTTAGGCTAAAATTAAACTAAGACTAATATGTAATAAAGTGACCTGTCAAAAATATGAATCCATTTTAATAAGAACTTAGGATAAAGTAATTTAGACTAAAGTTTTGAAAGTCATTTAAGCTTGGATTCAATTAATCAATTAAAGACCAAATGTTAACATAATAATTTCAATGGGATAATATTAGTTAACCAACTAAGGGTCAAATTAACATTGAAGTATAAACCCATGAACATTTGTTCATTGTAATGAAGATCCATTGATCCCACAAGATGGAAACACATGATTCAAATGTTAGCAATATTAGATAAGATCAAATAAATATTATATACCAACATGTAAATGTAAACTAAATCAACACATGATATTCAATAATGCAGTCTGATCAAGTTGAATGCCTAATTTATAGCATAATTTGAAAATTTTAAACAAGGATCCTCATTTTTTAGAAATGGGGTTATGTTGACCTCAAAAAATGATGACTTATGGGGGAAACATTGTAGAATGTTAGAATTTAGATACTTTTGGTTCAAAATAATAACTAGACTAATCATTCCACATGATAAAGTACCATTAAGATCATTTCATAATTGGAACAAGTCTTAAAAATATGGAATCAAGGTCAAATATCAAAACTTAGTCATGTTGTGTTTGTGCTTTGATTCATTTATTGATTTCCATTTGGATTCAAAGAATAACTTCTAGATTTCATGACCTAAATAATTAATATAGACTTGTAACATATTTAGATATTCATTATGAATCATGATTTATAAAAGGGGAAGGCTTGGGTATTACTCTACTCCTAGCTAGGCATCCATAGCCCTAATAGAGATACCTTTGGTTCTATTCTATGCCTTTTTCCACTACTAATCAAGAATCTATAACCCTAATGGAGGTTACCAGAATTTTTATTTTTATATTTTTAAACTATATTTATCTTTCCAACAAAGGTTGGGAACCAAAATTATCTAGGTGTTTAGGATTTTTATCAAATGTCTTATTTTCAAGAAATCATCCTTAGTCATAGACTTCATCCTAGGAAATAATGTTATTTAAGTGCTAAGATGACTTTGTTTTAATAATTCAAACTTTCACCCAAACACATGCAATCCTTATTAAAATCAAACTTAGATCAAAATAAGGTTTAATAATTTTATGGAACAATTAGTCTAGATATTTATCTTCATCAATTTCTCAGAAACATAACATTAAGCTCAAATTTTACAAAATCCATGATCAACCAATTTTTAACAATCATATCTACATTTTTGGTTTATGAAGTTATTTTGAGAATTTATATGGATTTGGAGCTTGAATACTTGTCTTAGAAAAGACTTATTGGAAGCCAAATAACAAAGCAAAGAAAGAAAACACACAACAAGTAAAAAAATATTTACAAACGCTATTTACCAATAAGGGACATGAATGAAACTAATCTAAACCTACCTACACTAACTCTAACTAATCTTACAAATTAATCCATAGAGACTTGAGGTGAAACAATAAAAAAGTAATGCTTGATATACTACCCATTGGTTGGCAAAGTGAACTCTACTTCCTATATGTGTTTGAGCTTAAAGGTGTTTTATCCCATTGTATCAATAATTTGGTAAGGGCCAATCTACAAAGGAGTGAATTTCCCATGTTTCCTTTTTGCCTCAGATTTTTTGTCCCATAGGAAAATTAGGTCTACCTATCTAAACACCTTGATCTTTGAATTTGTTAAACCATCTCATGATAGTGTTTTGATGTCTACTAAAATTATCAAATGCTTCTTCTCTAGAATCCTCCATTTAGATGATATCAAGCAACTTGGAATTGGCATATTCTTGATCTCCTTCCATATACTCCTGTGTAAACTTGTAAGTTGGCAATTTGAGAGTAATTGGAAAGATTGGTTCTAGTCCATATACCAATATAAATGGTGATGCTAATAGAGATTATTTCACTCTGGTTCTATTTTCCCATAAAGTATACTTCAACAATTTATGCCATGTTCTTGGTTATTAAGCTACATGTTTATTAATAACTTTCATTAAAAAAAATTGTAGACTCTAAAACTCTATTACCCTAAGGGTAATGATTAGATGAAAACTTAAGAGATATTTTATTATCATAATCCCACTTAGTCATCTCTATATATGTAAAAGCTAATCCATTATCACAAACAAATGATACTAATGTCTCAAACCTAGTGCAAATGTTCTCGTCTAAGAACTTGATAACATCTTCAATCCTATACTATTTTTTACTATAGTCTTTGTCCATCTTATACAATAATATATGGTAGTAAGAACATACTTATACCCAACTAAAGAATTAGTGTTGATAACACCTACAGAGTCCAAACCCCACTGAGAAAATGGTCTGTCAATTAAAACTGGCCTCAAGGGCATAGCTACTTTAGATTCCTTTATATTAAATATTTGGTATTGATGACATTCCTTGATATGCTTATGAGTATCCTCAAAAATGGCTGGCCAATAATACCCTACCCTTATAATTTTGTAATTTATTATTTTCCCATAAGAGTGTACACTCCCAAGTTTATCATGAAAGGTACTTAAGATTTTAGTTGATTCTTCTTTTGAAATGTATCTGAATACACTTCTTCATAGTTATTCATATAAAGTATCCCACCTTGATCAATAAGTGCACTAATTTGAGCCTCAAATCTCTTCTCTATTCTCTACTTAGTCTTGTGAGACAAGAACCATTGATCAAAAAATGAATAATTGCATCATACCAATCATTTGGTTAAAATTTTTGTTGGTCAGCCTGCATGATGCTCAATCTAGGATTAGTGTTATCAATCATTTGATTTGATCCCTAACACTTCACCAATTTAGCAGTTTTAATTATAAGATCATATTCTTGAAGTATGGACATCCATTTACCTTTTATTTCTCCTAATTCACATTGACTCAACATGAGTTTGGTAACTTGGTCTAGTAATATAGCATGTACTTTATTCCTAAGAATATAATGTCTAAAAATTTTAACTTCTTTAACCAAAGTAAATACTTGTTTATCAATTAGGGAATAATTAAACTCAACATTTTTGAAGTTTACTCATAAATGCAATTGGATGATCACATTTATCAATTTGTTGAGCTAATGCAACTGCTATAATATGTTTAATAGGAAAAAAATAAAGATAAAAATCTTTGTTAACATCAGGGATTATTAACACAGGTGTTTATCATATTGCTTCCTTGATATCCTTGAAGGCTTTCTTTGTTTATCCATTCCATTTGACCTTTGCATCCTACTTTAGCATGTCATTGAGTGGTTTCACAATCTCTACAAAACTAGAAATGAATTTCCTTACAAAATTGATCTTCCCAAACAAATACTTTAGCTCTTTTCTACTATTTTGGGGTTATATTTTAGATATAGGATTGACTCTATCTAGATCTGAAATCCCATCTCTAGTTATTACATGTCCTAGTAAGTTCCCCTTAGTTACATAAAATTTGGTTTTATTAGAGTTAAGATAAATTCCATACCTTTGACATCATTCAAGTACTTGTTGTAAATGCATTATGTGGTCTTCCCTATTCTTGTAAAACACAATCAAATCATCCATATATATAATAATACATCTACCTATGAGACCTTTAAAGGCATGGTCCATAGCTCTTTGAAAGGTAGTTCCTTCATTGGTGAGTCTAAAAGGCATCCTCTTGTAGGGAAAGTAACCTATTTTGTTTTGAATGCAATATTCATTCTATCTTCTTTGTTAACAAGTACCTAATTGTCACTTGAAAAACCAACTAAGAAAGATATCATGGTAGAACCACTAACAATTTGAATCACCTAGTCAAGAGATGGCAAAGGATAATTATCTTTTCCAAAAGATTTGTTCAGGTTCTTAAAATCTATACATAATCTAATCTCTCCATTTTTATTTTGAATTGGTACCAGATTAGCTACCTAGGTAGAATGTCTAATTGGAAAAAACTATTTTTTCATCTAATAATTTCTTGACCCCTTTATAAATCAATGGTCTAAAATACGATTATCTAGTCTTTTCTTCTTCTTGAATGGTTTACAATCCTCTTTCAAATGAATGGTATGGGTGATAACTCAAGGATAAAATATCTTCAAGCCTTCATAAGATCATGCAATAACATCCCTATACTTGGTCATAAATTTATAGCATTTTTAGACTCTTTATTTATTCATGTTGTACCAAGGTTTACTAGCTAAAGTTAACCTTGAGTTCCTGGGTGAACTATATTATAATCCTTCCCATTTACCTTGAGAACTTTAGCAGTTTCATCTAGATTATCTTTGTCAAATAGTCTTTCTAAGGCAATCACGCCTTTTGAAATATTGTTATCATTAAGTTTTATTATCTTGTCATTAATTATATCATTATTAAGAGAATTCTCATTGACCTTATCAATAATATGAGACTCAAACACTCTTAATTTCTTCATGAGTTTAATGATCTATTAGTTATCACTAAACACTTGTAGATGATTAAAATTATCAGGTATAGAGGGAGATGGAACCAATTCAATATTAAGCCTTTGAGAATGTTGATTTGGCATTAGGTTGGTTGTAGCTAAAGCTAGTTCATCAATAGACTAGTTTCCTTCTCTAGGGATTGAAATCATATTGAGAGCATAAAAATACCTAATCAAGTCCCATACTTTAAACTTGTTTTTTTTTAAATAAGATAATTTGTATCAGTACTTTCTTCTAACCTAATTATAAACTAATTCAGAATCACCATATAATAGTAGTTATTTAACCTTATGTTTAATAATAAATTGTAATCCTAAGATCAATGCTTCATACTCTGTTAAATTATTGGTGTCAGGAAACTAAATTTTGTAAGAGGCATTATATTCTTTCCCAATGGGATTGATTAAAACCATTCATACTCTAGATCCAAACTTACATCGAGCACCATCAACATATAATTTCTAAAGTCTAGGCATAGCATGAGAGTCCCTAGAATTACATACTAAGGAGTATCAAGGGTGTAAACCCCTAAATCAAAATTAACCACATTGACATTTTCATTGGTTTCATTATATTTAGTGATCATATGCTTCATCTTTGGTTCCATTTCAATCAAAATTTGATTAGGAACTCCCCTCCATGATAGCCACATGTGAGATAAATTAGTTTACATGTATCCATTCAAAGCTTTGGTATAATCTCTGCCAAGCAACATCTCATAAGCATCTGGAATGTCCACAACTTGAATATTAATAAATTCTACACTCTTGGTTTCAAAGCAAGCTGCATATGCATATTTAAAAATTCACTAGTTACTTTAACTATATATTTGTCTAATTGAGTCACTACTCTACTAGACTTAATAGGAGTTAAACTAATCTTTTCACAGATACCTATTGACACGATATTTATAGAGGCACCTGAATCTAACAGATAGTAATGCAATTTATTACCAAAAACTCTACTTATTAGTAAAAAAGGTGGAACTCTATTTTATTCTTATACATCACTACATTTGCATTTGTATATTTTTGTGATTTACTAGGTTTATTGGTTAAATATTCTAGAAACAAGTCTCTATGTTCATTTATTTGAGTCAATTCATGATATGTGATATTAGATTTAATTTTATTCATATCCTCTACTATGTTATACCCACTCTTGGTAGAAGAACTAGATAAATAAACATTATTTCTAGTGTTACTTCCCTTTGGAGGTTCTAGATTGTTATCTACTTTGGATCAGGAGGAGTATCAATGTTGTTTGGTGGAGTATAAATTGTCATTGGTTGGTTTTGTTATTTTTTCCTCAATGTATAAGTCTTCTTCAGATACTATTTAAAATCATGAATCTCCTTTGGAGTATCTTTAGATTCATTCTCATCTTAAAATGGAAATTTAAAGGTTTCCAACATAAGAGTTTTTTTGGAAGATTTAGATGTCTCTGAAGAGCTAAATGTCCCTACAACATTATATTTATTAGGAACAACTTCAAATATATCTAATTCATCTTGAAGTACTTCAAAATCATTAGAAAATTCTATACAGTCTAACTCACCATGTTTTATAGTGTTATGAACCCTATAATAATTAGTTAAATCTACATCATAAATGTTTATTTTAGGCATATTATTTGTTACAAATGACTCATTATTATTATTATTATTATTATTATTATTATTATTATTATTATTATTATTATTATTATTATTATTATTATTATTATTATGAAACCTATTCGTATGTCTATTAAAATTTTGATAGGAATAGTTTCTATTAGAATTCTCCCTAGTTTTACCTACCTATTTTTGTAATTGAAGAAAATCAGTCCTCAAATTTTGAACCATTTTCAATATGGAGTCATTTTCATTCTTAGGCACCTATAAATTATGTAATTTAGTAATAATACTAGCTATTGGCACCATAGCTCATTGATCTTGTGAATAGAATCCATTATTAGAGTTATTTACTAATCCTAGGTTTTGACAAAGATAAGAATGACTCAAAGGTAACTGGTTTAAAATTGGAGTTTGCTTCAAAGTAGGTATGTTCTGATTAACATTTGGGATGACAATTAATACAAGAAAATTATGATTTATATTAGGAATAACATATGATTATTTACCTTGGGGTTGCATTTGATCATTAATTTTCATAGCTTTAGCATAGGCCAAAGCTAATATATTTATGGCCCCAATAGCTCTTTTCAAAAATACAAAACTCATTGGATCTAAAGCATCCTTACAAATCTCTAAAGCTAAAGCTTAATTAGGCTTATAAGGAGCTATAGTTCTGCTAAACATCTTTTAAAATCTAGCATTGAAATCTCTAATGGTTTTATTTTAATCTCTCTTTGTTATAGTGAACTATTGATATAAAACATAAGGATTGATGATCTTTCCAAACTAATCAATGAAATAAACATTTGAATCATCCCAAATGATGATGTAATTTTAAAAATATTAAAATACCAATCATATGCTACATCTCTAAATTTAAAAGGAAACAACCTACATGCAACATCTTCATGAAAAACATTTAATAATCTTAAGGCAATCTTAACAGACTTGATGTGCTCTTTAGTAGAAATAATTCCCATAAGACTAAATGAAGGTAGATAATTATTTTGATTTCTTTGTAATTCATGTTCCTAACTAGGAACATTGATCAAATATCTAACTAACCAAGCCATACCTTGTTGAGGATTGACATAGCAATGAAAATAAGTGAAGGAAGTTAAGATTTAGAAACTCTATGCTTACATTTATCTGCTCTTGCTTTCCTATGAATTTCCAATGAAATTAGAGGTATCCTTATATCAACCATTGACATAGTTATTATTTGTGGTATTTCAAGCTTTTAAAATCCAATTCATGTTTAAAATACAATGTAGAAACTTTATCTTTGCCAAGAATGATTCAATTCTTACAAATGATTAGACTTGCACATTTATATTTTAAAGTTCGAGAAACCTTTGCAAAAATTCATAAAAATCTTTCAAATAATGAATATATTTAATTTGATTAGCTTAAATATACATTCAAAATTGTGAATATCAATGATCTTTGAACATAATTAACCTTAAACACATCAGATTCACAAATTTCAAGCAACCTTTGCAACAATTTCACATAAATATTCAAAGAATAACTATCTTTAGATAAATAATCCTAAATACTGGTCTAAAACCATGAATATCAATGATCTTTACACAATTAGGCTAAGAAAAACATATATATACAAAGGATCAATTGATCTTTGAACAAAATTCATTAAAATCAGCTCAAGATACTTCATTTTCACAAATCTTTAGCTCAATGCCCTCCTTCTAGTGCCAATTCAAATGTTTGTTGATGCATGTAAATGTATCATAGTATTATAATAGTGTTTAAAACACTTATTATTTTAATATTAAAATAATCTTGTGCATGAGTTGTTGGTCGTGATCTTCCTAAGATCTGTGGTGGAGTAGTAGCCAAGCTATTTGACTATTTCACAAAATGATAATACAAGTGGTTGTTGGCAGCAACCATGGTCCTAAAGTTTTATGAAAGATGAATGTTATTTAAGATAATTATAATGAATAATGATATAAATCTAAAGTATAAACCCTAATCTAGTATGAATATTAACATGAGAAAGTAAACTACAATGATTTGATCAAAAATGAGAAAATAGGGAAGGTAAGGCAGAAAGAGAGATATTTTTATTCTTTAGTTCAGACATCTTGACAAAGCTTATCAAAGATATGCAGCTTCAAACCATCATATGACATGAAATTACCAAATATTATAGATACTATCATATACCAAGAAAATGTCTAACGATATTTAAAACATGAAAATTAAAAATCAGATCTACTTTAAAGATGTACTTAAACAAGAAAATTACATTTGCACATCTTCTAGAAAAGTAATGATATTGAAATTAACCTAGAAAATTTTGGTCAACCTATCATAAATCTCAAATTAACAACTCTAAATTAATACATGCACATCTAGAATTCATAAAATCAATTCAAAACTAAACATGAGAATATAAACTTGATGAAGAATCCATGATAACAAACAAAAATGAAACAATCTTCACAAAATTTTCTTACTTGTATTACTTACTCCAAAATTTACACAAAAGTTTTTCTCTAAAAACTTCCTCATTTTTTTTACAATGATAATACCCCATTTTATAGGTTAAAATAGAAACCTATGGGGTATGTTGGTTAGTCATTATCAAATGATAACCAAATAAGTGTCAAGATAGGTGTCCTTTTTACAAATATTCTATAACTAATAACACTTTTAAAATATGACTAACCTATAAGCCATGTGCATTACATATTGCACATGATTTAACAAAATAGTATATTATTTTTAGATATTTACATAGTTTTTATACAAAAGAATATTCTAAGTCAACTAAATTAATTTTGAGATGCCCCTACAACTATAGCCTTTTGCTTTTGTTCTAAGATTTTAATGGATTTGTTATATTATTCATTAATCAACTTGAGATTGATGGTTGGCTCTATGAATAGATCCTCTTTTTACCCTACTAAATTTTTGAATACTTCATCATCTCTATCCATGGATTCCCTAATGTGCCTAGCATCACCAATCTTCTCATTTACTGACAAAATCATGTCTAAAATATGTTTGTTTTTATCCCCTATGATACCCTTTCTTATATCCTTGACCTAATTAATAAACTTAGTAGTTCTTTGTTGGAATTATCCATCACTTATTAGGCATGTTTAACTAGGGATGGTTGAATACTTAATTAAACCTCCTAATATCTACATCATTCTACCTTCTAATTATTTGAAATTTCTTGAGAGACCTTCCATGCTTTAAAACTACTTATTCATGTCCCTGACTTTGTCGATCAAAATTATCATATCCATATTCAAGTGTGATAAGCTTACTATTTTAAGTTCAAGAATCTATCCTTCCATCAGTATCTTAATCAATTCCTTTAATTTATTATGTAAACCTTGCCACTTATTGACTTGGTTCAAATCCATGACATTATGTTTTCTCACCATGTCCAGTTTGGACCTTATTATTCTCAAAGAGATAAATGTATCATAGATAATTTCTTCAAACTTGTTACCAATATCTACCAGAACTAATATGATGCATTGTTCTTCCATATTCTTATTCTTTTGTTTTAACCCTTTAATTTTAGCTTGTAACCTTTTTGCCTAGGATTGAGATAGCTCCATGCCATCCTCTTCAAATATGGGATCTTCCCCTAGTCTTTGTTCTATTTTCTATGTTAAATGAACCAAATACTCAACCCTTTGATATATAACCTCTTGACCTTCTTCCATGACAACTATCTTAGTGACTTTTTATAAGCCTATAGTGATTGCATCATATCTGATCCCAACTAAAGACTAGGCCACATGTTTAATTAGGACCTCTGCATGTATGTCAATTGATTGGATTGGAGTAGCAAGGCTCTTTTCTTATTTATTTTTCAATGCTAGGATCTAAAGCTTCAACTCCTATTGCATAGGGATATCTATAGTCTTTACTAGAGCCCATGGATGATAACTAGTAGGTAGCTTCTCTATTATTGGTTTATATATGAACCATTCAGGTATAGATGGTCCATATATTAGGTTCTCTTCACTAAACTAGATGATATCCTTCAAAGGTGGTGTGATGGACAGTGTATATTTCTTTGTCCTTGAGACAATTACAGTCTTATCTTTCCTCTTGGGAAGATCAATGACTATTAATTCTAATGATTTCTCTTTCACCTTTTCCTACTTAGATTACTCAACCTTTTCTTCCTCTACATCATTTTTTGATTCATATGTCATGGAAAGCATTCTCAATGTATCTTCAATAGATTCTTGTGGATCTAAAGCTATCATGTGAACCTCTTATTGAGGCAAATCTTGTTCTATTTTTCTAAAGGACTCAAGGACTGTGGAGCTTGAATCAAATTCAATTGGCCTCCTTTCTTTAGGCCTATTTTATATTTGTATATTAGTTTGGGGAAGCCTAAAGGACTAAAATCTACAAAATGATATTTTAAGGAACCAAGTTTCCACCAATATTCTATCTTATGATCTCTTAACAATATGGATTCAAGCTTTATATTATGTTATTTTAACCTTATGAAGACTTCATAATAAGTGGCTACCTTGGTGTATACAAAGTCAAATGAAATAGGTTCATGCTCATAAGACATAGCTAGAATGCCTTTGTTCTTCAAGTATTCCTTTACTCTACCATGTGGATCCCACTTTCTATGCTCATATACCTATAAATTAAAGGAAAGCCTATGTTTTCAAGTAGCTTTAGTGTGGTCCTATTGTCTAAAAATGGTTTTACCAATTATCATGTTGAAACCATGGATAAGTCCCTTATTTTTGGTCTTAAAGATCCCATCTATTCCATTGAACAATTGTTACTCAACTTCTTTTTCTACCAACTTGTCAGGCACATGTATTGGTAGCTTAAGTGGGGCACTTTGAGTTCCCTCTTTTCTAATAATGGTGTAATTAGGATATAACTAGATATCACCCATTGTCTCAATGTAATTCTTGATTAAAGGACTTATCTTCATCATGGGGATACCATTCATGGCTTGGCTTAATGCAGGATATACATAATCAAAAATAAAGTAGATATGGTCTTTATACTTATAAATATACAATTTAGAGTAATATTGGGACATAGTTTGGGTGCCATTGGGAGACCACTCTCTTTGTTTGGGGATTTTGGTTATGGCACATTAGGAATATAACAAATATAACATCATAAAAAACTCATTCCTCTTATTTTTTTAATCCCATAGATTTGTTTGCATAGGTAAATACTAATGATTTCACCTAAAGGAGGTACTACCATTTATCCTATAATGAAATATGCCATAGGCACCCATATTGGTTCCACATGTTTAGTATGTGCAAATCCATATATTTTTTTCATCATGGTCAAAACCATTCTAACTCTAGGTCTAAATTGGATCATAGGGATTTTCTTGCTAAGATCTATAATGACCTTATTACTAGATTCTAACCATTTTACTAGGATGTTCATCATGGAACGTTTCTAGTCCCATGAAATAATGGAGGTCGGGTCTATTTGGGGCCTAAGTAATTTATAGTACAATTCAAAGGAAACAAAGGATATATATGCTACTTTCCTCAAACTTAGTTCATGAATAAATGTATCCTTATTAATTTTAGCATCTTTAAAAATAAAACTAAGAACATCAATGCAATGCGATACCTCTAGTTTGGTAGCAGCATAATGGAGTCCTGTCATCTAAATTTCCATGATGTCATCATGTAGTCTCTTAACTGGGAGAAGCTTATCTTCTTCCTTGGTCAAAGTTCCCTAGTTTTTGATAGTCTAGAATAAGCTCAAGCAATTATTATCTCCTATATTTAATGAAGAATCCATGAACTCTATGTCTTTGAATACTCTACCTTTTGTGTCTGATGATAGGTATAATTTATATGTTTCCTTTTAATTAGATTCTTAAATTTCCATTACTATAATTCTGACCAAATTTTCCACTTTTGAATTCTAATTCAATTCTTCTAACTATCTATTTATACTCTTCAACAACTTTAATTACTAGGCTCTCTTTTCTAGTTTGAAAAAGTGAATGCAAGAATAATTTTGGGGATTTTCATATGTCTAAGGGATTTTGGAGGGTTCAAAATGGATTTAATGGTGGCATAAAATGTTAAAATATATTCTTTGGTGACTTAGATTATATTTTGATCTTGTATGTAGACCTTCGCATACTTGGGTCCATAAAATATTTTGATCTGACATGTCTACCTATGTGGCATCCCCTTTTCTATGATATTTATTTAATTTTAAAACATGACCATTATCACTTTAGACATTTTTAATCATCTCATACCTCATATAAATTTTATTAAATTCACTTCATATATTTACTCAGGAGTCTCATGTTCTTGACATTCAATGCAGACCATTGATATTTGATTTAGGCTTTCAAATTTGTGACACTTCATAGCCCCATGTTAAATTTATGTATCTTACTATTAGTACCCATCTAGTTAATGTTCTTACACCATGTGGTAGCCTTGCATCAAATATGGGCTCATTGATTTGTTGACTACATTCATACCATCAATCTCCATTTGCATAGTTAAATGTGTGTGATTGATCTTTGATCTATATGATATAATGCATGTTATTGATATGATAAAAATAAGATCAAATGTGTGTTATTACTCTATTAAACATTCACCATGATTATGATACTTGTCACCATTGATTTTAATATTAGGATCCTTTTAACATATTAACTATATGCTCATCATTAGATCTCCATCTACATAACTAAACGTGCATCACTGATATTTGATTTTGACTTAGTGACTTTAGTTTTTAATGCAAATCATCGATCAAAATTTATATATAAGAATATTCACCATCAATATTTGATATAGGGAAATTTTAATTATTGACTTTGGGTGATCACCCATGTTATGTTGATATTTGATACGATCAAGTGAGGTTTTGACACTTGGCAGTTTTGCATTTATTTCATACATGTGAACATTAAAATCAAAGAATAAGTGCTCAAGATGTATAAAGACTTAGAATAAATCTTAGACTAAGATTTTAATGAATTAATAAACTTGATTAAAACTTAGTCTAAAATTAAACTAAGACTAAAATGAAATAAGTGACTTGTCAAAAATATAAATCGATTTTAATAATAACTTAGGCTAAAGTAATTTAGACTAAAGTTTTAAACATCATTTAAGATTAGAATAAATTAATCAATTAAGGACCAAATGTTAACATAAAAATTCAAATGGGAGAATATTAGTTAACCAACTAAGGGTCAAATTAACATTGAAGTATAAACTCATAAACATTTATTCATTTTAATAAAGATCCATTGATCCTTCAAGATAGAAACACGAGCCAAATGTTAGAAATATTAGGGAAGATAAAATAAATATTCTATTCTAACATGTCAAAGTAAACTAAATCAACACATGATATTCAATAATACAG
The DNA here is from genome assembly GCA_037957365.1 of Torreya grandis. Lineage (NCBI taxonomy): Eukaryota > Viridiplantae > Streptophyta > Pinopsida > Cupressales > Taxaceae > Torreya > Torreya grandis. Next base: position 66,973 of record JARHVA010010530.1, on the reverse strand, counting down.
TTTGGTCAAGTTGAATTCCTCATTTATAACATAATTTACAAAATTTGAACAAGGGTCCTCATTTTTTAGAAATGGGGGGATGTTGACCTCAACAACTAGCTTATCTTATCTAATGCAATTATTTGGCTAAATGAGTGAATTTGTTTGTGTTTACTTATCTCATTGACATAGTATGTATGGTTTTAGAGTAAAACATTATAATGTTATGATAGATTCCATAATCATTACTCGATTTATAAGATTTAGATAATAATAATTAAAGATTATTATTATAATATTATAATTTAAATGTCAAAAGATAAATAGTATTGTATTTGATAAATTGAATAAAGGATTGATATTCATAATATATACTAGATAACTGAATATATGTAATTTAAATTATTTAATGATTTTAGGAAATCATTGTAATTGTTATATGTATTTGTAGATAATATTTCAATGTAAAACTATAGTCTTGAAACACCTAACTGAATAGCCATGCATATAATCATTATTTTATTTGGTTCATAGTATTTGTATGGGAATACATTATATATCAACTATTTTATATTCATTTCATGGATTAAAATATGGGGATTATGTGACTTATGGTTTAGTTGGTCGATGATGGATAGTTTAAGTCATTGTCATGCAGATTTTGTAAAGAGTATAAAATTATTTTTTATGGGATTTAATAAAAGCCTCGAGATGATTAGGGTTAATAATCATCAATTAACTTTGGTTAAGCATAATTTGGGAGAAACATGGAGTTTATTGTGTATCTTCATGGTGGTGAATGGAAAAAATAGACAGTTTTGTTGAGCTATCTAGATATACATTTATGCAATCATTTATATTGACTATGAATGGAGGAGAAGGAAATGGTGAGTAGGTTTATGAAAAGGAATAAAAATAAATGAAATAAGGTTATGGGGGACATGGTTTACTACATACAAAAGAGATATATAGAAGAGAAGAGAGTGATAATTGAAGAAAAGAGAGGAATATTTTCAGCTCCTTGGCATATTTACCAGGTTGGTTTTGTATTTCAATTCATATGTCAGCTATAATAAATGGTTTTTAAATTGGTATGGTTATTTGGTATTATTTATTTTAATCATATAAATAAAATGGGTTGTAGTTAGGCCCTTATGGATGGTTTGGCCTCCACACAACCCTACATCCACCTAGGGTGACCTAAAAAGTTTTGGGTAGAGTCGTGGGTTTTGGCCTTAGTTATTATAGGCTTTTATAAACTATTTCCTAGACTTTTCTTGTAAATTTAAATAATATCATTCAATCTTGGAAGATTATTTATATATATATATATATATATATATATATATACAATATGGCTTGATGTCAATAGATTTAAACTAGTTTTTATATATTCATATATAAATATATGGAAAAACTTGGGAGGGTGTGTCTTTGAATGTGTAAACCTATTTGACTTTTATTGGGTATAAATATAAGGGTTTTATTTATAAAAAATTGGATAGTGTAGTATATACATAGATATAGATATATATGTATATACTTGAATGAAATTTATAAGGGTATGTATGTATGTATATTCACACTGATATTTTTGGAAATACAGGGCTTGTAAAAGAAAAAAAGTATGGTTTAAAATGTACTAGTCATAGGATGTCTATATAGATGGAATTGACATATTGGATTTGAATAGAAATTTATTGACTAGTTATTTAAACAACTCCATCCATTTTATGTAAAAATTATTTTATATTTAAATGACTCTATGTAGAGGCCAAAACATGCATTTTAATTCTTCTTTATGTTTATAAGAGTAATATGTGTTCAGCTAAAATATATGATTAAATGGGTTCAGATATATAAATGTATAACTCTTGTTTTAGAAGTGACCCTATAAATTAATTATACATAGAGGTTTAATTGAATTGATATAACAAATATTATAGTGGAATGTATAATATATATACATGGGTATTAAATATGACTATGTATAAAGACTATATATAAGAACTAGACTTTATTACGAGTTTATAACTCAATTGGGTATAGTCAGATGAGTGTTTGAATTTGGTTAAAATTAATTTAGAATTGATTATCTGAGTTCCTTGATTGAAAAGGAATTAGTAAAATTATATTGTTTATGAAATTCTATATGTTTCATAAAAATGAGTATATGAGTTTTATTTCATTTATGATAGAGTTATGGGACTATTTAATTAAATGGATACATATACATTGAGTATACAAAATATTATAAGATATATGATAATAGATGTTATATTAGGATTATTTTACATACAAAATGGTAGTTATTTGTTACTATAATGGTATTGAAATATTTTCAAAAGTATATATATATATATATATATATATATATATATATATATATATATATATTGGTAAAACATATAATTTTAGACTATATTAATTCATATTGATTATACCATTTATATATACATGTATTTAATATACTCAATTGTGTTGTGCATTATTACCATGTGGTGTGTAAATGAAAGATTGTTATATATATTAATGTTTGGATAAAAAGTATTAAGATAATGTATTTAAAATTTTAAATATAAAACATTTATGATGTTTTAGACTAGATATTATTATATGTGGAAGATGAACAATTTATTTATCTAAGGTTATAATATTATTTCATGGAGAAATAATATTATAAGTTGCTTAGTGGTTAAAGAAATTGATGGTCTAGATAATCATTACCCAGATGGTATGTTATATTAAAGACTATTTTTAAATTATGTTTATTATTTTTAATAAACTAGATATATGGATTCAATTCACTTCATTTGATAGACTAAATGAATGTTTGTGATATTTCTATACTTAGCATAATTTTTATTAGATAAAGTTAAATATTATGAATGAATTTATTGGTTTTATTATTATTATTTTCTTTTCCATAATCTCACATTCATTACCCTAATTAAGTAGTGGATGGATTCTACTAACTTAATTAGCACCATCAATGCAATATAAAGTGTAATCTAATCAATTGGTGTGTAAGAATTTGAGTGATCCCAAAGATCATTTATTACTAAAAATTTTGGCCAAAATAATTTTTGATAAACATTTTCATTTCATATGTTGATATAGTTTTCATATTTGTGAGATATCATAATAGAATAAATTTCTTTATGGTACACATTATGTATTATATATCTTCAACACATGGGTTCTAGTTTGTTACTCTAGATTCCTATACCATCATTATCTACACATCCATGAAGGGAGGGTCATCCCTTCATTTGGGAGATAGTATGGTGGATCTATGGTTTTTGGTTGGTGTATAAAAGTGCTTGGATGATGCTCTCCCTCCAAGCTAGAGTACTATACTTGAGACTACACTTGAGATTACATATTGATACTTAAGTTGTGGAGACTCTTGAGTCATGGAGACTCTGTTCAGAGGATCTTTATATCATGTTTTATCATTTGAGATATTATTATGTATTTCTAAAAACTGTAACATTTATGCATTATACTTCTACAGCAGTGGTTATAGTGTTATATCAATTGTAGCTAAATTTATATTATTTGATTTATGATGAGATGTAGTATTTATTATTGGTTCAGTATTGATCATGATTTCTTTATCTGTTCATAGTGATTCTTAGTTAAGTAGGTTAGCTATAACCTATATGGTTAACTAAATTAATATAGTTAGTTAAAGATAATTAGTTAGGTTTCTCATGGTGAAATCTATATGTTGAATATGTGTATTTAATTTTAGTAAAACCTAGTGGGGTTATTAAAAGAAGATAACTGATAAAGACTTTTACTCATGATTACATTTTATATAATGGTGAGTTTGTGGATACTCGTATGTTTTGTGCAATAATGTATAGATGTATATACATATGCTGATGTATAAAATTTGTATTGTTGTACTATTATTACATTTTAATATGTAAATGTTGGTTGCTCTTATTTTATAATTTATTATGTAAACTTTCAACAGTTGGTTGAGATAATATACAGTAAATTTATATTTTTTGATGAATTGGTTATGTAATTATGCTTAATGTTATTAATTTTATCATTAACTAAATGAATAAAAAATCATGTATTAATTTTAGATGCATTTAGTTAAAGATCAAATATCTTAACCTTAGTTGAGATTAATCTAGTTTATATTAGTGAAGTAAATTTTAAAACAAAACTTTGCCTATTTTAGGTTAAACCCAGTGGGGTTCTAACATTATGGTATCCAAGTTGTAGATCAAAATCTAGGACTTAACAAATCCACTAACATATTCATATTATTCTATTATTTAGAAAGGATAATGATACATGGTAGACCTAGAGGTGAGGGTAATTTAAATACTAACCCTATAGTGGATCTAAATAAATTTTCCATATAGCAAGCTTCAAAGTTGGATCATATCCTCATAACCATGCATGAAATTAGGGAGTGAATCATGGTCTTAAAATAAGAAGTTCATGGGCATGTTGAGGAAATAAATTAGGAAGATCCTGAAGAGCACCTTGATTAGCAAAATCTTATCAAGAAGCTTAGCAAGAGCATAGGCATGAAGAGGTGTTATAGGATACAAGGGATCACATAGCTATAGAACTTGCATGGGACATGAAAAAATTTAATCCTCATAAGTTTGATGAAATTGTGTTAAGGGATGGTGTAGAAGCTTGGTTTCCAAAGATGGAGAAGTAATTTCAGATTCATAATTGCTCTAAACTCACCAAGGAAGTTTAGAGAGTCTATCATCTTATTGGAAAAGTAACAACATGGTGGTAAAATAAGAAGCTCAAGATGAACCTCAATTTCACTACCACCACATGGGAGCAATTTGTGTTTTTACTTAGATCATGATGGTTTCTCTAGCTATATTTTGACTAAAATCTAATAGATTTTTAAAATTTGAAATGGGGAGATCTTTTAGTGAATGAATACTATGAAAAATTCACTAAGATCCTAAAATTTGTTCCTTCATATTAGGTAGATGAAAGGTTTCACATTTTAAAGTTCATTATGGTATTAAAACCCAAAATAAGATGTGAGGTAGATGTTCATGGGCCATCTATGATGGTTTAGGTCTTTGAGAAGGTAGTAAAGTAAGAGCTAAAGCTGAAATCACTTGTTTAGGTCAGAGAGAAGTTTAAAAAAAAGTTTGGAGATTCCAAACCCACTCCTAAAAAGAAAACCTAGAAAAGGAATGAAAATTCCAAAAACTAGTTTAGGAATTAGAATGGTAAATTTAATAACTTATCAGGTAGCAATAAAATAGATGGTGGGTTCAAGACTAGTTTTAAGGGAAACTAGTAGTGTGAAAGGAAAGGACCACCTATAATATGTTTCATCTATGAGAGTGATCACTATGTGAGGGAATGTACTCAAGAAAATTCATAAGATAAATCTAAGGGTACTATGAAGCAAGGAACTTTTCAATAGAGAATCCATGTAGTTGTTAACAATCATTAGGCTAATTTTTAAATCTCACCTATTGAGATTGCATGTAATATTTTTGGTCATCCCATTTCCATTTTAATTGACACTAGAGATATAGAATATTTTATTTCTCCTCGAATGATAAATAATTTATCTAATAAATATAGTATAATGGAAAATGCATGGTTAGTGTAATATGTGAATGAGTCTAAGGTTAAAGTTGATAGGTGATTAATTGAGGTTGAAATTAAATTGACTAAATTCACTTAGATAGTAGATATTTGTGTAGCATTATTAGGATCATATGATGTGATCCTAAGGGTAAATTATCTTGATAAGCATAAAGTTAAGGTATATTTATTTATCAATAAGGTATAATGTCAATATGATTTTGGGAATCAAACTCACATTCAAAGAGAGAGAAGGGAATTAAAACTTGGGCACATTTCTACAATTTAACTTAAGAAGGCTCATATGAAAGGATGGCAGACATTTATTATTAAAATAAATTAAATAGAGGAATCTAAGGAATAATCCATTGGGATTATCCTTTTCTTAGGAAATTTTAAGATGTGTTTCCAAATAAATTATTGTGTTTACCACCCAAGCGAGAGTTTGATTTCTTAATAGACATAATACTTAGTTTAGAACTACAGCCAAAGGCACTATACCAAATGACAACTACACAATTAGTTGAGTTAAAGGCTCAACTACAAGAATTGTTATCTAAGGGATTGATTAAACCAAGTCTATCACCATTGGGTGCACTAGTGGTGTTTGTTAAGAAGATATATGGTAGTCTTCACCAGTGTATTGATTACTGGATGTTGAATAATGTGATAATCAAGAATAGGTATTTATTTCCTTATTGATGATCTCTTTGATAAAATACATGGGGTAATATTTTTCTGTGAGATATATCTTTGAGTAGGGTATCACCAGCTCAAAATTTGAGAAGAAAAAATTTCTAAAATAGAGTTTAGAACTCAGTGCAAACACTATGAATTTATAGTGCTTTTTTTTGAGTTAAAAAATGCTCTAAAAGCATTCATGAATCTCATGAATAGTGTGTTTAGGGATTATTTAGAACATTTTTTGTTAATTTTTCTAGATGATATCCTCATTTACTCCAAGAATGAGGAAGAACATCTACAGCATCTAGATTTGGTTTTACAGCATTTGTAAAATAATAAATTATATGGTAAGTTATCCAAGTGTGCATTTTTAGAGAGCAAAGTGTAATATTTGGGTCACATTATCTCCACAAATAGAATTTTAGTTGATCCAATGAATATAAGAGCCATAATGGAGTGGACATCACCTAAAAATGTGCATGAAGTGAGAATTTTTATGGGATTAGTAGGTTATTATAGGAAATTTGTTCTTTTTTAAAAAAAATAGCTAACCTAATTACCTCTTTTCAGTAGAATAATCAGAGTTTTGTTTGATTGGACAAGTGTAAAAAAGTCTTTTAAGAGATTAAAAGGAGGCTTACTTTGGCACCTTTTCTAAGAGTTTCTGATCCTAATGTTTAGTTCTCAATGATTATATATTCATCTAGGGATGGTCTTAGAGGAATTATCATGTAAGATGCTTCAATTGAAGCATATGAGTCTAGAAATAATAAGCCATATGAGGTAAATTATTCCCCACATGATCTGGAACTCATTGTAATAGTACATGCCTTACAAGTTTGAAAGCATTATTTGTTGGGAAAGTCATTTTAACTCAAGAATGACAACTTGGGGATCAAATAAATCTTCACCCAACTAAACCTAAATGCCCATCAGAGAGGATAGATAGATTTATTATCTAATTATGATTTTAATATTAACTACATTAAGGATAAGTAAAATATAGTTATAGTTGCCCTAAGTCATAAAAGGTACATAGTAGCTTTGGCTACTATCTATAGTACTTTCTATGATCAAGTTATTAAATTATATCCTAGAGATGAATTTTATGACAAAATCAAGAAATATTTATCAAAGGATGATTAGAACCCTAAGTTTAAAGAATTCAAGTTGGAAAATGGTGGTTTTTTGAGGTACAATGATATACCTAGATAATTTGAGGAGTAAAATGCTAAAAGAATTCCATAATGTCCCTCATTCAAGTCATCCTAGAGTGACTAAGATCATGGTTGAGCTAAGAACTCTCTATTTCTAGAAGGGAATTAAAAAGGATGTAATAAATTTTGTGTCTCTTTATTTGGAGTATCAGCATGTGAAGGCTAAATATGTGCATCTGATAGGATTGTTATATCTTCATGATATACTAAAATGGAAGTGGCAAGCAATTAGTATGGACTTTATCCAAGGTTTTTCATAATCATGGAGTCAACATGAAATGATCTTGGTAGTAGTTAATTTCATACCAATTAATTTGATGGATGATGCACCTATGCTTGTAAAAATATTTTTAAAATAGGTGTATTGGTTACATGGGTTTTTGAAGAATATCATTTCTAATCGAGATCTAAGAATGACATATAGGTTTTGGTTGACTCTAAATTCATCTATGGGCACATACTTTAACTTTAGTATTGCATATCATTTATAAATGGATGAATAAACAAAGAAGGTAAACCAAGTTCTATAAGATCTTCTTCAAATTATTACCTAGATCAGCAATATAAGTGGGAGGAGTATCTTTCACTGGTAGAGTTTGATTATAATAACTCTTACTAATCAGCTTTAAAGATGGCTCCATTTCAACATTTGTATGGAAGGAGGTGTTAAACACCAATTAGTTGGGACAAACTAGAAGATAGGGTAGTCTCTAGTCTTGAAATGCTTGTAGAGATGGAAGATCAAGTCAAATCAATCAGGCAAAGGTTAGCTAAGGCCAATGATAGACAAAAAAGTTATGTTGATATGAAAAAGATGAAAATATAGTCTTCTATTGGTGATAAATTATTTCTATGGGCTAAGCCTCAGAAGAGCTCAATTAAGTTTGATAAATTAGAAAAGATTTCACCAAGATATGGGGGAGCCTTTGAGGTCTTATAAGTGATCAATCTCATAACATATAGGCTCTCTTTTCCACTAACTCTTGTTCTCTTTCATAATTTTTTCCATGTGTCCTATCTTAAAAAGTATGTAGTTGATCTTTTTCATGTAATAGATTGGAATGCTTTATAGGTTCTAGATCTTGAGGTGGTCATAGTAGAACCAGTTAGAATAATTGACACACACAAACCTAGCTTGCATAATAGGGAAGTGTCATAGTGAAAGATATAATTAAGACCAACATTCTTATGATAGTTCCACTTGGGAGGATTATGATGATTTTTATAAGTTATTTTCATATTTATTTATTTTAATCATTTACTGATGTTACTTGATTTGCTATTATGTATTGTTTAAATTTAGAACTATCATTTGAAATAAGTGTCATCAAGATGATAACTATTTTTAGGGGGGAGGATGTTACATCCTTTATTCCTCATTAAACTTTATTTTTTCATTAAACTAATATTAATGGGGTTAATGATGGTTAATTTAATATTGTAGAAAACTATTTTCATTTATGTTGATATATGGACAGACATAGAATGAGTATTGTGGTACTTATTGCTTATTGGTTAGTCATACATGAGTTTCATATTTATACTGGTCATGATTATTTAATATTATTTTGAATTAGAATTATTTTATTGATTATTAATGTTACGAGCTAACTATCATTTATATTTTTTTAGGTGGATGCAATAAATAGTCCACTCTCCAAATAGATATGGAGGGAGAGTATCATCAAAGAGGGTGTAGTAGATGACTATGTTGGGGGTGTAGATATTTGATAAGGAACCCTACACACACCATGTAGTATATTTAAATACATGTTTTTTATGAATTTATGGTTATATGTTTACTCTAATATTAGTTGTATTTAGTTGGTTGTGCTTGATAACATTGATTGGTCTTGATCCATGATTACATGCTAATGTTTTCATAGTTGCAGTTGTTAATGTTCTTTATGATTATGATGTTTTATGTCATTACAAAATATTATAGTTATAAATGTATTTTTATATTACTTTAATTTGTGTAATTATTGACTCCATGACTCTTTACTAGTGTGTACCTATAATCAATCAACAGAAAAAGATATCACTGAAAAAGATTATAAATGGCATGGATATAGATTTTATTTTGTAGTTATTAAACAAGTTGATTTTATAGACATTAGTTAAACCTATATACTAGGAGAATGTTATTTTTACGATGTCCATAATGACATGGTTCCAATACCCAAAAAGGGGTTAAATTGGACATAAACTTTATACTATTTAATGGTATTATTATTATATGTATTTCAAATTATTAAACTAATGATTGTCTTTTGACATTTATTTGTCAACCCTAATTTGGGCAAGCTATATTGTGTTTGTTTTGGTCAAGCCATGTGAATTTGAAGAAACTAGGGCTTGACTGTGAGTTTTATAGAGGTATCTCAGTGGTTGTGTTGTTTTGGGGTTAAACTGAGAGTTGTCAATTATGCCAAGAAATTTTGATGTATATGATTAGTTGTTCTTGGGATTCAAAGATGGATAAGGGTTCTCCATGAAATTAGGGATTTTTGGTGGCATGAAAATGGATGTGGATATGATAAAAGATGAGGGGGGTTGCAAAAATAAGTGAAGCCATAGTCAATGAGGAGGAATAAAAGAGAAAGGAGGAACTTTTGGGTACAGGCAAAGAATATAATCTTATATAGAGGCATTTGAAGAGGTAGGGTTTATTATTTTATTTTACACTACATAACTATCTTGATGTTATACTAGATTATTTTTGAATGTTGAATGTTTTTTATATAAGTTCAATTGAATTGTTTATAACATGATAGAATTAGGGATTCAATCATGTGGGAGGAGAAATCTCCTCATAAAATTGAATCACTTTGATATAGGTATAATATGAACATGGTTGGTTAGTGTAATAGGAATGAAAATGAGTTTTTTTGGTTGATGTAAATGCATGGTTGTGTTGTTTATTTTGTCTATATGTTGAAATGGATGTGTTGTTTATTCTATTTATAAGATGAAATGATTATTTGTTATTTAAATTGTTAAAATAGTTGTGTATTAATTTGTATGGAAATGGTTGGGAGTTATTATTTATTACTTGGTTTATTAGAGTAATGTAGATGAATATGGGTTTTGTGTTGATCTAGGTTAAACATGATTATGTTTAAGCTTATTTTATTTATGTGATGGTGTTAGCTTACTGTGTATACAACTATGACTATGTGTTTTTACTTAGTTATATTGAACCATGGGTTTGGTTATTTAGTAAATGGTTGTGTTAGATGGTATATAACTCATTTATTATTTTTTATTTTTATATGATTGTGTAGTTTATTTTCTAAACAATGTTGAATGGCTAAGCCATAGGGCTCATGAAAATGCCTATAGGTTTTTTAATTTTTCTTTGAATATGCATATATATTAGTATAATAAATAGGACGTGAGCTAAAATTTGAATCTATCCTAATAATGATTGTGTATGTGAGATAATTAGAAAATGGTTTTGTATTATATTAGTATATGAATGACTATGAATTTTTTATATAGTAACTAGTTGTGTATGGATATATGGAAATGAATATGTCTTAGCATTTTTAAATGTCTTGTTAAGGTTTGAGTTAAGTAGGTCAACATGAATATTTAAACCTGGGGGTCAAATTCATGTTGAAGAACTAAATTCAACCTCAACATACATTTGATATGGTTTTAAATTGAAATAACTTAGTAGTTTGTGGGGGTAAAAATAATGTAGTGATTTATATTTTTGGTTTTATATTGAGTTAACATTTTAGTTAAGTCAAGATATTATGATAAATATTAAACTCAAAATGTATAAATATGTATATAAGTATTTATGAGTTAAACATATATATATATATATATATATATATATATATACCCATTAGGAATTAAGTGGCTAAGATTTTTGAAAGTAATATATATAAATGGACATATAAAGTATATAGGTGTATATGTAGAAAATTTAGAATGAACATAGATGTTTGTATATAGTGAATAAATACAATAATATGAAAATCATGATGTATTTCATGAATTATAATGTGTTTAAATTAGTATTAATTGATTGGAAAATAGGCAGTTGATGTTTATTACAAATTAATATTGTGATAATGGAATTTATTTAAGAACTTGGAATTTAGTGTGAAATCCTAGATTATGTTTACTTTCATTATAATACCTATAAAAGGGTGTTTTTACATGAATTGGTAAATACTTATCTATCTTAAATAGTGTTTGGTAATTAAGTTACTAGTAATAGTGCCTTATTTAAAATGGATGTTGAGTTATTATAAGAATTTAGGAAAATATAAACCATATAATTAATTCATGTGTGATTCGTTTGTATTTGAATATTATGGTATTAATATATAGATCTATATGGGAAATCATGGAATTGTGTATATGATTTAATTAGTGAATTTGGGTATTAATGACACTAAGTAAATATTTATGTGAGAAGGATTTCACACATTTACTTAGATTCATTAATACATAAAATAAATAAAATTTGATTGTGTGTGTGAATATGATTGATCTATGTGACTTGTAAACTATATGAAAACTTTGGCCAAAGTAATTTTTATAGTTAAACATTATCATTTCACATGTTTGATTTATATTCATGTATGCATGATATCATATTAAAAGGGATTATTTATGATATGTTGCATGTGATGGTTATCTTAAAACACATGGGTTCTAGTTGACTCTTGATACATACACCATTATCATCTACTCATCTATGAAGGGAGGTCCATTCTCTAGTTGGGAGATTATGAAAGAGATCTATAGTTCATGATTGATGTGGAAAATCACTTTGATGATGCTCTCCCTCTCTTCTAATAGTCAACTGATAAAGACTTTTACTCATGATTACATTTTATATATTGGCAAGTTTGTGGATACTTGTTTGTTCTATGGATTAATGTATAGATATATATACATACTCTAATGTATAAACTTTTTATTATTGTACTATTATTGAATTTTAATACTCATTATTTGACTGATCTTATTGTATATTTTATTATTTAGAGTTTTAGTAATTCATTGAGATAATATACAACATAATTATGGTTATGTAACTCTACTTGATGTTGTAAATTTGATCATTAACTAAATTAATCAAAAATAATGTATTAATTTCAAATGAATTTATTTAAATATTGAATGTCTTAACCTTAGTTAAAATTAATTTATTTTAGATTAGTGAAGTACAAAAAATTTAAAAAAATACCTATTTTGGGTTAAACCCAGTGGGGTTTTAACATCAATCATACAACTCAAGTGTGAATATGTAATATGGTGAGAGTGAATGATTTAATCAACTCATGTTATAAATATGGTGAGATTGGATGATTTAATCACTCCAAAAAATAAATATGGTGAGGTTTAGTTATTTAGTCACTTCAACCTATAAAATAAACCAACTATCATAGCTAAAAAAAACTGATAACAATACATCCTAGTGTAATCAATGTGTCTTTGTGAATAGTATAATTAGTAATTTTTGTAATATTTGGTGAAATAGCATGGCGTATGTACCACTAATATGTCTAAGCTAGAGTATTTATGTCATAAATCTAAAAAATTGTATTTTATATCTATGCAAAATTGGTGCATTGTATATGATTATAACCCAAGTGTATATCTAATTCATGAAAATAAATTGGGGATTATGTAAGTGTAGAGGTCATGTATTTATGACATGCCCCAGCTTAAATATGTAAATACTGAGTAATTTTATAATTGTGGAGGTTATGCCTTTATTAATTCCCCTAGTTAAAACTAGAAAAAATGAAAAATGTGTAGGTCATGCTTATACACCATGCCCCCATTGATATGTCCCCTTATTGAGGTGAGGGAGATAGACACTGGTAGGTAACTTATCTCAAAAGTATGAGGTAGTTGTATAATCCATGTATGAGTCATGTAGCATATAGGGATAACATATCTAAGTATATATATATATCAATGAAGTTCATGGTGTGTGATCACATCAGGTCCTAAGATACATTATATAGATCATGGAAATGTATAAAGAGTAACAATACAAGCTCATCAAGCAATAAATCACATGCACAAGAGAATTCATTGTAATTAAAAATAATGGTCCAAGGAAACTATATATAAGGGGCATGTTTAAATTTAACACAATTGAAAGGGATGACATATTTAAATGTATAATAAATATATAATGTCATATTCAAATGTCCAAAGAAGATATAATTATATATTAGAATGTCTAAATAACATAAAATGACATTCAAATGTCCAAATAACATACAATGGCATAAGGGCCAATAAGTAAGGAACATATTCAAATGTTCCATAAGAGAATAAAAATCAATGGAATATATTCAAGGAAGTGAACAATAGATAAATACTAAGAAACCATCATAATCAGATCATACTAGTCTCTGCATATATGTGTTAGAAAAAAAATGTTATGTAACATAGTATATCAAGTACACTGTGAAAAACATGAGCATGGATATAAAAATCTGTAAGTGTTAATATATAAGTTCAAACATGATAATGTAAAAATTATCATAAAGGATATGTAACTTGTATCAATCATGATCAAATAAGTAGATGCCCATAATATACTATATGATGGGGTAAAGGAGAGATCAAACATCTGTAAGTGTATATATCATGTGTCTTGGTATGCCAGTATCACACTCAAAATATGCATGAAATATATGTGAACATAAAAATAAATGATATGTTATCTACTAACATAAAGCAAACACATAGATTTAAAGGAGATAATAAACATGGCAATGTTGAATATATTTTAATTTTTGAATTATTTGAATGTTTTTGTATTTTATTTAATATTTAATTTTTTTATTTTATACTATTTGAAATGTGATACAACTAGTCCACCAAGTCATCATATTCAAAAGATAAGGTATTATGTGGTGGCCTTATTTTCCAAAATTGTTTATATTAAATTATTTCCAATTATTTGGTGTTTACAGGTAACTCTTTACATGAAGTTGTTGGTATCTATCCATCATGCAGGATATAGATTTCCTTGTTTTCATTTTGGAAAGTAAGGCATTGACTTTTCGTACTAAAATTTACTTTCATATCAGTCAACCAATGTTGTCCAAGATGTAAATTCAAATGTGGCTATTGATCTAGTACCTATATAACAAGGTCTACTACTTTTGGTCCACATGTAATGGGTAATATAATCTACCCAAGAGATTCTAGAATAGATGGATATTATCATAACTCATATATCTCATGTCTCATCTATTGTAATCTGGTAATACTACAAATTGTGCTCCAATTTTTTACATAAACCTTGATATGTTTTCAATAAACCCCATCAATATTTATAGTAATAATTTTATCTTTGAGGTGTGGACATTTAGAAGTATGCCCCATTGTACTTGTTGAAATTTTGACAATCGAATATCTTTTTCATCATTTAGGTATGATCATTATACATCATTTTTATAATTTTGGATTTGGTTTTTTAATGTCTTGCATTTATCTATATTATGGTCAATTATATGATGATAGTTATAATATGGTGACCCCTAAAAATGAATGAGTCTATTTCCTAATTTGTGTTTGTTAGGAGTTAAAGATTTCATTTTATTCTCAAGTAACATATAAATTATTGAATTTGACACATTTTGATTTATTGTGATCTCTAAAATCTATAGTGGATTATTATGAGAAGACCCCACATTTTTTACATGATGTATCTTATTTTTTCCTTGTAAGGTTGAGTTAATGTTTATAACCAAGAGAGATGGATTGAATAACATACATTTATATCTTCATATAATAATTTTTCCTTTCCCTTATTGGAATGTTCTTTTGTATCATATAATGATGATTTTATCTTGTATGTACCAAGAACTATAGGTGTGAATAAGTTATGAGAAAGAGAATCAAGTGGATCAAAATTTATTTTTTGTATTTGTACATCAGTCATAGTATGAGGAAGGTCATCATCACTATCATAGTAATCTAAAACATTTTCATCTTTTTTGCTCAGTATTAACCAATAAAAGAAGCTCAAATGTTGGATTTTCCTACTATTTTGGTATTATTGGTTCCTTTTGTAATGGTTCTTGTTATAAGTGTTCATCCATGTGCACCTTAGTAACTAGTGACTCATAAAAATCTTGAGGTAAATGATTTATTTTTATTAATTCTCCCATGTCATAATTTGGTATGATTTCAACTAAAATATATTGATTTGGTGGTATGATTTTAGGAACCCCTTCCATGTCAGAATGTAACATTTGATAAAATTTTAAGGGTTCATCATCAAAAATCATTGTCCATAATGCCACATCATATACAAATTTGAAACATTTATGTAATGTAGATGAAATATCTTCCATAATTTGTATCTAAGATCTACTCAAGAGTAAATTATAATCTAATGATTAAGAAATTACTTGGAATGTAGTTGATACTATTATTCATCCCAATGTCACATATAAAGTGATTTGACCAATTTTTGGGCTACAAAAGATATAAAATCATTTGATATGTGCATCTAATTTATGGACAAGATTGATATTAATGCCCACTATTGTTAATAATTGTGTGCTACAAATATTTAGGATAGACCCATTATTAACTAGCACTCTTTTCATTCCTTTGTTATGAATACTAACTTGTATGAGTAAAGGCAAGTCTTGGTTAATAATAACTTTTGATGGTAAGACTTTGGAATCAAAAGTGATGAGATTGGCATTGTTCATGAGATTTTGCATAATATCCACAAATTAAGTTGGTTTTATATCACTTGGTAATTGTATTTCATGTAATGCATCATATAAGATATCATTGTAGATAGTAGATTGTTTTAGAATCTAGATGATTGAAATCTTAGCATGTGCATTGCTTAATTGGTAAAAAAGATCATATCAATTACTTTTAATCACTAATTTAGGCTTGGGAAGAAATTTTTGTACATCAAAAGATAGAAGGATAGGTTGGGCACCCTTACCTTTCTGTGTATTAATAGCATGGACCATGAAATCCAATAGAATTTGTGGATGAATAATGGGATCAGGATGGTAATTTTCACTTGAATAGGTTATAGGAGGAGTAAAGGGTTTTAAGAAAGCATGTTGCCATCTAGAAACCAACTCTATATTATTATAAAAATATTTGTAAAGAGGGAATAAATTTTGATCTTGTTTTAAAACACTCTCTTTTCTATTAACCAAGTTTTTATCTTGCTTGATTATATATTTGATTGGTTTAGAAATGTAAGAGGAATAAAAATCATGTACTACCATCATATATATTTATAGTAATTAAATAGTAAATGTATCCATATTAAGCATGATTTTAGGAAAATAAATTCTAATTTTTAGGTTTTAAATATTTTAAAATTAGAAATTAGAGATCATAAAAATAGTAAAATAGGAAACCCTAGGTTAACTTAAGGTTTGGAGTTAAAAGATCAGTTTCACTAAATTTTTAACCTAAAATTTAGAAAGGTTTAGGATAGGGTTAAGAATATATAAATAGTTAAAGTGCAAGGGTGATAAACTAATCTATAGAAATCTAATTAATTTCAAACTCAAATAAATGAATATTCTAAATTATAATACTAAGATATGTTAAATATAAAAAGTATTAAATTATAAAGATGTTTAATTGATTGCAATACCAAAGATAAATGATACTTCTTTGGGTTTAGTATACATAATTATATGCATATTAGAAACAAGTGGAAAATATGTAGGACCAAAATTATGTACCATTCATCAGATTCTAAAAATTATACTTTTGTAGCTGTGAACACTACCACTAGATCTGGACATAACCATCAATGCTAGTGTCTAACTATGACACAGGTATCTAGTACAAAATAATGAATGGATCTCTATACAACCAATGTTATTTTTCTAGGTTTTTTATCACTTTTTCTAATGTATCCAAATATGGGATGTAGGTTTTAATACTTTTATAATTTATCAAACCCTAGCTCTTCACCCTTAGAATGAGTTCACTAAAAATGGGTTAGTGGAGGGACTCAAACAATGTAGTTTTCCCCTATGTGTGGGAATTTATGTGCATAAGGGTGAAATATAATATATGAAGATGCACATAGTGATCTAGTTTGTGATTTTACAAATATCACTCATGCATTTATTTTTTAATGCTTTAGACCTAAAATATTACTTCGCATATACTCGATATGAAAATAAGGATGAATAGTGAATAATAACTAGGTTGTATATTTATTTAATTGATATTTAGTATGTGTTATCTTGGTATTTTCTAGATGAGAATTGAGAAGGCTTAGACTTGTATTTATAACACACATTTTGAAAATGTCTCAGTTAGGGTTCAATAAGACAAATAGGCTAACTTGCATGTTTTGAAACATTTACAATTTGGATGACTTTTGGTAATTGGGCACTAGATAAGGATATAGACACTACCATCATAGGTAGTGTCCCTCTATGTCATGTAGTGTCTATAAGGATTAAAAATAGGTATGGCTATAAAACTAACAACTAAGGATTATCAGTAGGTTTTAATCTATTTGTGTAGTATAGGATACCTAAGTCATTAAAATCATATGGATTAGACTAATAGATAAGCATTTATGCATATTGAAATCATGAAGGTGAGAATTTTGGTAGTACAAAGGTCTATAATTGAAGGGTATATCCCTGGTTCATATTTGTCAAAAGTATAAGATTGAGACACTATGAATATTAATTTTTAGTATCTACACAAGTCAAGTAAATATATAAATTAGGCACATAGTAACAAGAATTTTATTAATGACCATCACATATATAAACACTAATTAATAATCCACACATAAGATGCATGATATGGTTCATAACATCACACATAAGTATAAGAATTTGTGATATGAATCATATCACCACAATCTCAATAATCATGTAGATACACAGACACATGAACACATTATTATGATCATGATAGACATAATCACTCAAGACATAACATGACTATGAATAGACATAGACAACATAGCCATGAGATAGACTAGAGGATCCTTGAGAAACCTGGTGCGTGATGTGATAATACATAATCAATGCACTCATATAAACACACAAGATATTAGATATTTTCACACACATCAATGGTAACATAATGTAAAAGTCATCAATATTCACTCATGAAGCACACAATGTAACATACAATGGTCACACATAAAAAATGAAAAGTCATAAATATAAATCATCACACAATGTAATAACAATCAAGGATCAAACCATGTAAGATTCAATAGTATAAAACATGCATATAAAAATTAAATCTAGTCTACACAATCAATTCATATCATCATTACACATATAAAAGTCCAATATCCATGGAATATATCACCTTAAATAGTGTATGTAATATAAATTCATGTATAATTAATTTAATTATCTTAATATGAATAATGTAAAATCATATAAATATGTAACCTATAAACTGTACCAAGATTCCCCCATTCTAGGCATGCCCTCAATATAGAAAGGTAACCACTGGGTGTAAGGAATGTCCCACATCTAAATGTCCATTTGTCATATATAACATGTATGAATTGCATACCACTTATGTATACCATGAAAAGTATGTAAAATTGATATGTAATATACCATTTATATATGATAAATAGCATAAATAAATCATATAAATAACAAGACATATAATGCATAGGAAAGTCTTGATTTTTTATTTTTTTAATATTCTGGTGTTTTAAATTTTTTATATTTTTTTGTATTTTTTTGAATTTGAATTATGTCTATGATAACTAATTATCCCATAAATGGAATTTTTATATGTAGACCATGGATAAATTCAAGTGAATGTCACTCATCATGGGTAAGTAGTAACATATGTATCTATATCATAGTTATATGATAAAATGTTGTAACATATCCATCATTATCATCATATCCCATATGATAATATTTATGATGTGTATATCTATAAACCACAGAAACTTATGAATGATGTTGTACATGAGGATAATAATATAGTGTTCATTTTGGAACATGTAGAGTAACCTATAGAACCAATTAGGATGTGGAAAATTAAGTAACTTTTATTGTGATACTTGAATAGACCTCTAATTTAATACACCTTGAAGAATTGGTTTTAAAAATATATCAATAACATTTCTCTAAATTTTATACATAAAATGAACATATATAGGTTGTATAATGGGTTGCGATGGAGATTTTCATGGAAATGTACTCTACTAAATTTAGAATACTTAAAACTACAACCACTCAATTACTATATATATATATATATATATATATATATATATATATATTACTCATACATATATGTACCAAATATGGTACTACACACATATAATTCATCCATGGACATCCTAGTAACATGTTTAATTGTGTAAATAAAAATAAAGTAGCAATTACCACATGTCATATTATAAGTGGTGGCACAATTCTCCCCATAAGATTTTATATTTTCCATTGAATCCTTTTACTATATTTGTTATGGAAATAAAATATTCATGTGTGTATCTAAGACTGGTAAGTAGTGTCATAGTGAAAACATTTTCACTTTACCAGTTATCCACCATGACACTTTATAGGTTTTTAGTCAATGTAAGCACAGACAAATAATGTCACATAAATATAATCATCTTAAAAATTTTGATGATCTAAGTTTTTATTATGTATTTGTATTTATGTTTCTTTAAGTATACTAATAATAGCATCAATAGTATTTTCCTCTTATTTATATTTTTAATCATATGAAGTAGGAAAAGGGAATATTCTATAAGTCATATACACCTCAAGATTACTCTTAGTTACTTTTCTTGCATGCTTTGGAAAACTATTACAAAATATCTCAGCCTTCACATTAGGTTGTGTGGCTAAATAATTAATATATGTGTTAATATCATTAGGTTGAATGATATTATCATCAATAGATCTTGTATCCCATGACTTAACCCAAAACATTTTTTGTAGAGTGTCTTTCACATCCATGATAATCATAGTATGCATTTATTTTTAATCCCTTAGATAGTTCCCTATCCATATCAACCTCATTTTATGGAGGGAGAGATATGATATTTCACTCAAGTAACTTATGTAATATATTATGAGGATTTTTGGATAATATTTCAACCTACCTCTTTTTAGGAGCTAATAGGACAAGCCAATTAGTAAGTTGTGACATTGCATTAAAAGATACTTTTGCCTATATTTTAGTATCGTTCATTTTGGATTTAAAATTTTATTTTCTATGAAATTTTTGAACCAAAAATTAGTTCAAATATTTGACCCTTACTCTAGCTTATTCATAGCAAAAAGTGTAACTTTAAGGTCCATGATTTTAAGGCAAAGATAATCAAAAGAATGAAACAACTTGAACATAAACGACTCAAGTAGTGTGGAAAGCATGTTTTACTTGAATATGTCTTGTAAATAATTATCATCCATAGGATTTATCATCTTAGAGAGCATTGTATTGTAATAAATAACATAATCATTGATGTTATCATTGGTTCCTCGCTTAAGTTTTGAGATTTGAGTATAGGAAAAAATTTCATTAATATTGTTTGAAAATTTTTTTAAGGATTGATCTACCAAAGGATTTAATGCATGAACCAATTGAAATAGGAGGTCATAGAACCATCAAAAATTTGAGTCCTTAATACTCGTTGGAAACAAATTAGTCAATAACTTATCATTGGATGTTGAATGAAATTCTATAAAGTATTATTTTAGATCGCCTTTAATATTATATAATGTAAGATTATGTGTCAAAAATATTATAGGTAAGGGATAATTTTAGATATATAGGGCCAATAAGTTATGTAATAATGCTTGAGAATTATTTGAATGGCTTATTCTATAATAACATTGTTCTAATTGTAGTACCGTGGAGGGATGAGGGAAGAGGGAGCGCAGCCGTAGTTATGGCCACATTGAAACCCTAACCTTTATGGTCATGGTTTTTTGTGACCAGTTCCCAAATGCAAAGGGAACCATGGTGCTAAGCACATCATGGAAATGAGAATCCTTTATTGCGTGATGGGGGAAACTTTGTTTCCCTGTATGGAATGTCAAAACTAGCATGTGGAGAGGATTTGGCCACTGAGATACTTGACTAGCGCGTGAGGTGAGGGTTTGGCCATGGGGAGTGCCTTGAATGGATCCCCATGGTGGTAGTTGATGTGATAATAGTAGATCAGGAGGGGCTCTATTTCTGTTGTAACCCCAGGGTCAAGATTGAAGATGAGTTTTTTAGGGGTGGATGCCAAATCTGGTTATTCACCATTGCCTTCTATCTGTGGGGTTTTGGCTCATGTAGAAGTGTTTACAGACATCTTTGATGAAATTTTGATTGCCAAGGTAGTGAATCCTCTGAGTTTAGCAGAGGGGGAGAATGGGTTGAAGATCGGGTGGACGGATTGGGTGATAGTGGTGCTAGTTCTGGGGATTGTTTCATTATTTGTTTGGTTGGGGTTGGGGGCTGAGGGTGGACATTTATGCGGCTCCCTTAAACCCTTCCTTGTGTTAGCATAGCTTTGAAATGTGCAAATCTATTATTACGTGGAATTCTTTAAGGTTACAAGTCCCTGTAAAACCTAGATTCTTGTTTCAAGTTGTAGAGCCTGGTTTTTTTGTTTAGGTTTCAGGTCCTTGTAAAACTTGGGGAGCTTTAACTAGTTTATTTTGTTGGTTTTAGGTCCATGTAAAACCTAGTTTTGTTACTATTTTTCAGTGGGTTTGCCTGTCCAGGCAGTTTGTATTGCTTTATCTTTTTTGGTCTATAAATGGTTTCAGGGCCCCTTCAAAACTTACTTTTACCTTAATCTAAAACATTGTTCTAATTGTAAAACCTTGGATTAAAGATTGAGAATGACTTGCATTTGGGCTTATATATGATTCTATAACAATAGGTGATGTCACATGAGTAAAAACCCTAGAAAGCATAAAAGTGTATTGTATAGATATAAACATATAAATTTGAGGATTAATATATGTTTCCCCCACACTATGGGTGGGAATCATATGTGTAACCATAAGTGTAGACATAAGAATAATAATACTAAGAATAGTTATCTAAACACCTATTATAGTATTAGTACCTTCTAAAAGGTAAATTAGTATTGTTTTATAATATGAAATATCATTCTTCAAATGTAGGTTTTGTAGAAAAACATTTTTATTTCGTCTCTAGTTACATGTAATGATGCATCAACCATGTGTGGATTCATTTTAATATATTTTACTAATTCAATTTAATATATATCATCAAATCTATCATGAAAATTAATATAATAATTTCCCTTATTATCATCCTTATCAGTTATATTTTCCATTATGATAATGTGAAAAACTAGAAATAAGATCCAAACCCTAATGTAAGAGAAATTTCAAACCCTATGAAGGAATAATGTAACCCTAAGGAAAACATGGGGTTTGTTACGCTTAAAATAATGATTGAGTTCACCAGAATGTTTTAACTTATTTTATATTTTTGATCTAAATAATCCAAACTATTGAATGTTCATCTTACTTAAGATAATACATATCTAAATGTAAAATCATATGAACTATTCCACTTACTATTTATATAAATAATAATAATATGGGGTACTTAGCTTATTTCTATTTTGATATGCACTTTGTCTATGCACAATTTTAAAAAATAGTCTATAATGAATCTGTGATCACTTGGATAAGGATAATGACTGTCAAAATTTTCTAAGATGTTATTGGTAAGTCTTAGACACCTACAATGACTGGATGTGTCCACTATCTATCAAAACTATCTCTATAAGTTTTTCTAATTTTTTCCACCACACATCATTCCAAATTCCTATAAAGATGTTTTATAATTAATTTATTTCCCAAAATATTTTGAAAAAACTCAAATTTTATCCTCATATTCCTTGAAACTCTAGATTCACTTTTGACACTTGATTGGCCTAAAAAAATTATATATATGGGTTGGATAGCCCAAACCACACTTTGTTGAGTGCTTGAGAATTTCTTACATTCCAAAAATTTGAAGAGCAATCAAACCATGCATTTATCTCACCTATATGTATGTGATCTCAATAGTGATTTTCTAGATTGTATTGAAACTCTAGCATTTGACACTTGAAAAATATGAAACTTTGTCCTTGATTGAGGTGTTCAAACTTATATTATTAACTAATATTTTGATGGGGTTTTATACTTATATGATTTATGATAGTGCCTCATAGATGTGTAGATGTATTCCTTGATGTATAAGTGCAATTCCAGATGGATTATAGATAGTAATGGCCTTATAATTGGTGTGTGTGTGTGTGTGTATGTATGTATGTATGTATGTATGTATGTATGTATGTATGTATGTATGAGTATCTAATTAATTTCCATCCATAACTGACATGTGAAACATATGGGCCAACCCAAGGGAGGGGTTTGAAATTGAAAAATATATATTAAGATAACTTAGGACACTATTGACAAAGGTGGATATTGCTAGTAATTGGTAGCATCAAACTATTTTTGACATTGTCCAAGATGGAGGAAATAGTGATATGGTATATGGATACTTTGTGCATATGATGATAAACCATTTAGGTATAGACTAAGGATATATTGTATATCAATGATGTAAATTTGGGAAGTCCAAGTCCATATATAGGTGAATGGTTGGGTAAAATGGTGTGCAAGAGTCATATGTGCAAGCACAAGCCATGTCTATCAAAGATAGGTCAAATTGATATTTTCAAGTTTCTAATACCAAATTTATATGTCTAAACATGGCCCAAACATAACCATCTCAAATAATTTAGGTACCTTATTTGTGACCTATCCATATCTAAACATCCTTTGAATATTTTATAGGAATACTTCTTAACTGAAATATATAATTTGAATGTTTCCAATGTTTTTATCTTTTATCATTCACTATTGATTATATCCAATAATAAAAAACCTTGGAGCCCAAAACCTAAATAATAATATTCTATGTTTCACCAAAATTTACTCTATCCTAATTGACTTAGCACTCTTTCTAATAATCATCCCATAAATTCTTCTTTTGGACATTTACAATCTCATAGGTTAAATTGTTGATAATCAATTTTTTAGAAGAAGTAATTAAATTCAAGATATAAGATCCCAAGGATAGTTGATAGCTAGTAAAAATCCTCTCTAGTTTTCAAAATACTTACCTCTCAATATTCTTCTCCATGGATTATAAAATTACTCATGAATTTTCTTGGCCAATTAATCCCCTAAAGATTCATTATGCAATTGAAGATCTTTAACTCTAGCACCTATAGAATCCTTGGGCCTATAAATATTTTTATAATTTATAAGGTGGATATTCAAAGTCTTAGATTAATTTTCCATAATAATATTATGATAGTATTATCCATACTATACAACATTCACTGTGAAATATTTAAAACTAAATAAATATATACTTGAATTTATTGAAGAACAACCTTAATCAAGACCATCGTTCTAGCCAAAGTCAACCATTTCATTTTCTAAAAAATTAATCTCACTTGTATTCTCTTACACTAATTTTCCCAAATCTCACTTTTATCAACCCATTTGAAAATGGTGACATCAATATATTTACTAGGTAAAAACCAATTTGGTATATCTAAATTAGCCAAAACCCTCACTTAGCTTCTTTTGGGTACATTTATGAATAAAACCTTTGATTCTTAAGAATATTATTTGATCCAAATCCTATTCATAACTTTAAAATTTATTTTAAAAGCCTCATCCACCATTACCATATCCAACCTAAAAAGTATAGTGTCATTCATAAACTAAAGATGAGTATGGGGCTCATCATCCCAGTAGGATTTTAACCTTGAAATTTACCTTTTCACATTCACCTCCTTGATTTATATTACCAAAGATTCAAAAAAATATATAAAAATAAGGGGAAAGTGGATGCTCTTGAGGAATACCATGAGATTATTAAAAACCCTCATAAAACTACCATTAAAACAATGTAGCACATGACCTATTGAATCCAATCATTAGCAACCCAAAATCAATCATAATTTTCTTTATAATACATAATTAACTCTACCAAAGGCCTTTGCAATAACATTTTAATTACCATACCTATTTTCTTTGTTTTTAAAGTGAAATAATATTCTCATGTCACGTGACTACCCCATATAAAATCTTTATGACACTAATAGTCCCCCTAATCCATAAAAATAATTAAAGATAATAAGATTTTTAACCTTTCTAAAATAGTCGTAAAGATAATTTTATACACAATGTTGCATAAGTATATTGTCTTGAAATAAACAAATTTAGAATAGTGTAGACATGTAAAATTAACATTTAAGATAAATTTGTGCACTTCTGACCACTCTTTTACACGCTTATCTCTAAACCTATCTTAAGACCGCTCTTAATCACTTTTGACCACCTTACACACTTTTATATGCTTATATATAACCCCCAAATGAAATTATACCTATACTTATTAACCTTAGAAACCTTTTAGGTAATACCTAACCCTCAACATGGTAAAATTACCCATTTTACAAGAGCACCCTAGGGGACAGGAGTGCACTACTCTAAATAATGATTAATTTTTCAAATTTAAAGCTATAGGAAGATCATCCCATGTCCCTAATGATCCCCATTCAAATTATTTTCAATTAAATTAATACATAAACACTTTTCATACCATTTGGTAAAAGAGGAGGCTAAAATAATGAAAATCACTATAATCACATTTGCATATTAAGCATAAAATATCATTTTTTC
Source organism: Torreya grandis (assembly GCA_037957365.1). Taxonomy (NCBI): domain Eukaryota; kingdom Viridiplantae; phylum Streptophyta; class Pinopsida; order Cupressales; family Taxaceae; genus Torreya; species Torreya grandis. The sequence goes on along the minus strand of JARHVA010010530.1, from coordinate 40,752 downwards.
CTAATTTTAATTGCATACAACCCTAATAGTCCAGAACTCATGTTTGAATACATTTTATAGTTCAAAATTAAAGGTTAATTAACTTAATAACATCAATATTTCACTATCATATATCATATTGTATCATTTATTCATAGACCACCATAGCATGGGAGAACTACATGAAGTTTGATCACTCTTTGGAGTAGTGGTATGTAGGCAACACTCAACACATAGGGTGTTGATGTCTCATCAAAATTCAACCATTGACTCCTTTTTCCCATTGATTTTAATTGGTCTTCACATTTCAAGGAGATAAGATTTTGAATTAAAATAAATTACTCAGTGGTCTCTATAAGTGATCATAAGCTCCCACACTAAACACAAGCTCTACAGATGAAGGCATGAAAAACCCAAAAACTTTAATTTCCTCACTATAAATGGATAAGGTAACCATAGTATGGATATTATGTAGCCCCTCTATTTTTATCTGTCTATCATTTTTATCTAGGCCTAGATCCAGTTCAATATTCTTGATTATTGTCACTAGACCTCTCTAGATAGCAATTTTTAAACCCTAATTCCTTTTAGAGGCACATTTTCCATCTAAGTATTTATTTTCTCCTTAAAATTTTCTATTTTTAGTAATTTTATATAATATATTAGTTCAAAATAATTTAATGTTATCATTTTTATATTATTCTCTTTATTTGGCATAGTAGTGTTATCATTTAGGGTTTTCACATAAAATCCCAAATTTGATAAAACATATCATTGAACCTGCTTCTTGTTAAACAAGGCAAGCCCTAAGTTTACCTATGATTTCCTTATAAAATTTTATATTCTTAGTATTTTAATTTTAATTATTATTTTATTATCATGTTTTAGTGGTTTATATCATTCCTATGTCTCTCTTTTCTTTTTATCATTTTATTATTTGTAAAGTTTAACATGTTTAACAAAGAATCTCATCATAACCCTTAAGGTTGTGATAGATACTTTAACTTTAACTAGGTCTAATATTTCACTATACAAAGAGTTAATGTATCCCATCCTATATTTACAAATTAATTTAACCAACCCATCTTTCCTCAAACCCCTCCACCTCCCACATCTCCTCTTCAAGGTGTATGTATGCATGTTTAATCTAAATCACATAGGGTTTGTGCTTTTGAAGCTATAAAGGATCAAATCATCATTATATTTAAGTTAATATTATATTAACTAAAGAAATTTATTTTTTTAGTGCAAAGATCACATCATTTTAAAATAATATCACATGTGCCAAGAATCTAGAATATGCTAGTGTTTATCATGTATGTGCATCTTCATCTAGCAAGATTATGCCTAACAAGGTTTCATGTAAAAATGATAAAATAAAATATAATACATATACAATAAGTGATTCAAAAAGTATATAAATGGATAATAAGAGTTAAAGTGATATTTTAAGGGTGATGATTCAAAATAAGTTGATCAAACTACCTCATCTACATCCTCTACAGAGATCAAAATACTATTGTGCATATCACAAAATGTATGGACATCACACAATTATTATTTTTATTTAATTGATATTGGTGATCCTATAAGTGACACATAAATTAATAAACCACATTGAAATAAGATAAATTACAAAAAGTGATAAAATTAGAATTAGTATAAAAATGGTTACCAAAGGACAATTCAAAATAAGAAAAGGTTTAAAAGGCACAATTATGATAAGAAAAGATTCAACAAACTAATTTATATCAAGAAAGAGTAAAAAAGGAACAGGATAAAAAAGTGTATTTACAAAGGGAATAGTCTTCAAAATAAAGGTTACAATAATAAAAAGTGGAATTACAAAAAAGTGAAGTTGTTAAATCAAATTTGAGAAAAGCAAAAAAGCATTATTAAAATAGATTTTCTAACAAAAGAGTTTCCAAATCATGAAATACTTATGAAATATAAATTCTAAACTTTGGTCACAAAGGGGGAAATTCCAATCCTTTCCTCATATCAAGACCCTTTCACTATTACTATTCACATAGATGGCAAATAGTTTATAGATGTCAAGGTTAAAAAATATCAAGAAATCAATGTTGGTTCTATGTCATATCTTACATTTATTTGGAATAATCATCAACACTTGTATCAAAATAATGCATCTACAACATTTATGGGATAAATTAAGTTAAAATTTTATTTTTCTTCAAAAGAGTGTTATCCTACTTTTTGTGTTATTTCAAATTCAAGTGCCTATAATATTATGCTTGGAGGATCATGGTAAAATTAATAGGAGTAATAAATTATACAATAAAAGGTTGAATGTAATTTGAACATAAATTCAAGGTAACATACTTCTCCAACCAAAGAATATTTCTAGAGAGAAAAGATATAGAAGAAATCATACTTTCAACTAGCATACAAATAGATACAAGTAATTCATATCTGAAGAGGCACATGACACAATATATTTTAAAATATAAATCAAATGTCAATACCATTGTATGGGGTAGTTCTTTATTCATATGCAGATAAAAATGAAGATATGAGTGGCATTTCACAAGTTTTAAATCTAGAAGATGATTATAACAATCTAAATTGGTATGATCTTGATGATACTTATTCTATTGAATATGAATATGGAAATCATATAAATTATACACATTTACATGATACTCTTCATCTATAATAGATAACCATTCCTTTGTTCAATTTAGAATCTAATTGTAATACTTTTAAGGGAGTCATCAATTATTATATTTCTTCCCATATATATACTCCTTTCAAATTATTTAAAAAATACAAAAATAGTAAAATATTCTTAGAAAATACAAAAATTTAGGAATTATACATGTTTATGGTTCATTTGGCATACATTAGTTCATTTGTACATAATATTTAATACTTTTTTAATCTATTATTATATCATATATGCTTCACAAAGTGTACATGAGTGACTATAGATTACATAGAACATCAGTCCCATCTCCAGTTATAGGTGCTTTTACTATTACACACTTAGAAACTATATTTAGATAGGAGCATTATGGAAGAGAGGAGTGCAATGCTCTAGTTTCCCTCACCCTAAACTTGTTCTAGTGAGCTCAAACTATAACTACTCAATTCTAAACTTCACACATAATTACTGCAACATGTACATTTATTAGTAAGCTCACTGGGGGCATGGTAAACATAGGTTTTATCCTTATTTTCCCACATTATCTTACTCACATGCTCATTAATTTACATTATATTACATCGTATGATATTTATCATCAATAACATTATGATATACTATTACCTATCTCATTTAATGAATATTTCTCAGATTATAACGTAGCTCTTGTTGATTATAATACATAAACATGAATTAATTTTATATTACTTTTCCTAGATTCATATCTTGTATGCACTTATCTATTTGATTTGAGAACATTTGAATATGTCATTTCCAAGTGGATCTATGCCTTTATATCTTTTATTGTATGTGTGTGAGGACATTTAAACATGTCCTTATGTGTGTCTTCTATCAGTGTGTGTAAAAATTTGAATATGATATTCTATTTGGCTCTAAGCCTCCATTATTACTTTGTATATGAGTGAGGTCATTTTAACATACCTTTATATATGTATTCTATTCAAATTAGTGACTTTTGAACATGTCCCTTATTTTTGGCCCCTTGGCCTTCTATTATGTGTTTTTTGTGTTGTGGATGTACTCTTTGATTGTGTGCATCATGTTCATGACACTTTTAATACTTATTTATTAAAATTTTGATGCCATTATGGACATCATACACCTAACCCCTTATAATTCCATGATGGGCATCATGCATTTGTCCATAACTATTACGCGAATGCATTCTTATAAGTACATAACAGGTATAAGCTAAAAGTGAGAGATAAAATGGACTCAAGTCAAAAGAGAATTAAAAATATACAATAGTACAATCAATATAAATATTTTACCACTACCAAAATGTAAGAAGAGAGGAGGATGAGAGCTCAATAAATAGAACTATAAGCAATAAGTAATTATATGTGTAATCATTATCATGTTTGTCAAGTGTCCCTAATCCTCTTATAAGTGAGGATGATGTGTGTTATATATGGGTGGAGAGGAGTTACAATTAAGTATATCTAAATCCAAAAAGTGAACAAGAGAAGTGAGTACCACCTCATAAATCTAGGTTAAATACATTTATAAATATATTAAATTCACACATAAATTAATCTTAGGATAGGCTTATAAATATATATAAAAGACCCAAACAAGGTTAATTCTTTAGCACTCTCACTTAAGCTTAATTTGGGTTTTAAAAAGTGGATAAATTTTGTTATAAATAAAGAAGGGATTTGGAATTAAATAATACTCCTTCAAGAGGAATTACAATAATGTGAGAGAAGAAAGAAGAGAAGGTGTCATTAAAAATCATAAAGATGAAAGTGTGATCACCAAAAATATCTAATACTTATCTTCAAATAATGTGGTCTATCCACAATGGAATAAAGACCAATAAGGAGTAATGATCTACAAACCTACAAAATAATTAAGCTAACACCAATATTTCAAGTTAAATAATTAATATGTCAAAAATATAATCTACATACATAATGTAATAAAAGTATATGTAAAACAAGGCAAATTAATCAAATATAACTTCCATCACAAAGCATGAATTCCTACATAAAAATAAGGTAGTCAAAGAATACTCTAAAAAAAGTATGGTTCCTTTGCCACAGAAAATAAGGAATACATAAAAGATTGATAATATCAAAATAGAGACAAAGAAGATGTGTCACTCATAAAATATTTTATACATGAATCATTAGAATAATTATCATAATAATACATATAAAATTCTCTATAAGATTCATTTTCTTTAGGAATCCAAATAGTTTTACCTTTAGAGGTAGGGGATTTAGTCATTTTCCCATAATATAAAGTGTCATGCGTGGATCTACCACATGACTTGTATGAATGTAATTTCTAACATTTAGATATATGATGCCCATTTTTTCTACAATGCATATAAGGTTGAACAATTTTAACCATAGCATGAGCATTACAAGTAGTATAATTAAAATAAGTGCATTATAATTCCTTCAATTCCGGATGATAAGATGTTAAATTGTCATTAGAATCATTTGAAGCATTATAACCAAGATCTATAGAATTTGCATTATATTTAGGCAAAATGGGTTCAATAATACCATGTTCACACTTACCAAGTGCACCATTCGAATAACCCATAGATTTCATAATTTTTAAGTTGGGATTAGTAGAAAAAATGTTCAAAGAAATTTTAATATGTTTAAAAGCACAATGAGTTTTATCATTCGAACGAGTATCAAATTTAAAAGATGTAAATTTAGTATTTAATCATCAATATAGTATTACATGGTTGTCATTTTCTTAGTAAAAGAGGCTTGTAAGGCATTTAAATAGTCATTTTGACATGTAATTTGATGTTTAATAGCACTAATTTCATCATTTTTTAAGGCAATAATTTGTGTAATCTTATTAAATACTAAAAATATTTCCAATTTCAATGCCATTTAAATCAATAAGTATAATTAAAAATAAACAATGTTTAATTTAAAATTAAAAATAAACTTGTTAAGGAAAACCTTATAAAAATTTCTACTTGAAAATGTCAAAAAAATATAATTGTAAAGATAACGCTTAACAAATTTTTATATATTTTGAGTATTTAAAAAAAAATCAAAATAAATTTTTATTATCATATTAATAAAACATTCAATCCTCAAAAAAATAACTTTATGTCATTTTGAATAAAAAATCCCTTTTTGATGATCAATCATAAGAATTCATGACAATTGTGAATAAGAGAAAATTTTCACGATATTATGATTTTGATTATATGGCTTTGAAAATTAATTCCTTCCCCTTTTTGTTTTATTTGGAAGAATTAACAAAAGACTTTATTTTTAAAGTCAACATTTTTTTGTTTTTTTTTAAATTTTAAAAGTATTAAAAAAATACTTATCAATGCCATATATAGCCTAAAAAACAAAGTGAGGAAAATGCCCAAAAAAAATTTAACCACATTTTTTAGAAACCTATATAGATGTTTTTTATGATATCTCAAAAAATACAAATTGATTTTTCTTAAAATTTGGACAACATGATCTTATATGATTGATTAAAAAAAAATTATAAAACATTTATAAACTTATGCTTTAAATAAGTAGATATGGACCTTTTTTAGTTGGATTTTAGGTTTAAATAGTTCAAAATGTCAAAAAATTAAATTATAATTCTAAATATAATGGAAAACAAACAAAAATAAGCATGAAAAAAAATCCTTTAAAAACCTAAAAAAAAGAGGTTAGAAGGCAAATAAATGCTACTCTTAATACATTTAAAATAGAGAGAAAAATTAGTAAATAATGAGGAAAAAATAGAATATTAAAAGAAAAATCTTCTTTTCCACCTCTAAATCTATAAATTTCTTGAGATTCAATGTTATAAACCATATGGATATGATACCATGTTAGGATTTATTTCAACATGGACATTAAATAACATTGAAATTGAATAAATGAAGCATAATTAAATGATATTACCTCAAGAGATAATCAATTCATGACATGGAGACAAGAGTTGACAAGTGGGGAAACTAGAAAATGGAAAAAAACCTCACAATCTATTAAGAATAATTGAAACCAATAAATAAATCCAATTACAATAATATAATAAGTTGAGAGAGAGAGAGAGAGAGAGAGAGAGAGAGAGAGAGAGAGAGAGAGAGAGAGAGAGAGAGAGAGAGAGAGAGAGAGAGAGAGAGAGAGAGAGAGAGAGAGAGAGAGAATAGCCTTAGGCCAAAATATTAAGACCAAGATTAAGATAAAGATCAAAACTGAAACACTACTAAAAGGTAAGAAGAGAGGAGGAGAACAACTCAATATATATAAATATGATGAATAAGGAGTTACATGTGCAAGATTTATCATGTGTTTAAAGTGTCCCTAATCTTGTTAAAAGTAGGGAAGATATGTGTGCCATGTAGGGGGAGAGGATTTATATGCAAGTAACTCCAAATCCAAAAAGTGGATTAGAGAGGTGAGTGACACCTTAAAAGGCTAGACTAAAGTGAATTTATAAATATAATAAATGCATATACATATAATACTTAGGATAAGCTTAAAGGACTATAGGAAGGACCAAAATTAAGGTAAATTATCCAATACTAATTAGTTATTTTCAATGTTATATACTCAATTGATCAAATTATTTGTGTGCTCCATTGTCACATATATCTAGACACCATTATTATGAATGATTTTTTTCATGTGCTTATTACATTATTACTATGCTCAATTTACATACATATTTATGCCATGCTTATTTTTGATATCAATATTACTCAAATATATATTTTTTATATCATAACAACATACTACATAATCTTTCATTTTGAGTTAATTTTTTATATTGGCTCAACAAATCACCTAAAAAGAGGGGGCATTCATATAGGTTATGTTTAGATATTTTACCTTCCCAGATCAATACATAGATAGGATTTAATAGTTGTTACACAGTTGACATAGTTTTAAGCTCAGAAAACACATAAAAAGCCACTTTAGATAGGAGTGTCACATTGGACATGAGAGTAATACTCTAGTGTCCTTCCCAACATTATTATCTAGATGTCTAAAAAATAGGCATTTATATAATTTCTCAAAACCTTAGTCTATTCAGATCAATACTCAATAATTTCATAGTATCATTTTCTAGAATTATTTAGGATTACACATTTTTTCTTAGATTTGCACAGTTTGGGAGAAATCATGCATGACATGTTGTTCTAGGTTGTTACACAAGTTTATTCTTATAATTATAATTATTTTACTCAATATTATGATCTACATGCACCAAATATCTGTTGGGGGCATGTGTGTGGCGCATTACTTCCTCATTGCATCAATTTTTTCTCTAGAATTATTGATGGAATGATGATTCATATCATTATCCATGTTATATACCATAAACCTAGATTACACTTATTATTTTCACTATTTTTACACCAATTTTCAACATAATTGAACTTTATTCCATCTACAGTGGTTGGTTCACTTTTTCACCAATATATACACCATTTTTTCCACTAGTTGTGTGTGTGTGTGTGTGTGTGTGTGTGTGCGTGCGTGCGCGCGCGTGCGTGCGTGTGTGTGTGTGTGTGAAGATTTATACAAGGATCCCAAGCTACTCCACTACTCCAAGATGATGATGATGACTGATTCAAGAACACCTTTAGTTCTTGAACACACCCACTTATCAATGAGTATTGGTTCATGTACATTCTAATCCAATCTATTCAATGTTAATACAAATGTATAACATATGATAGTCACCAATTTTTACACTAGATTTTACACTAGAAAAGGCACAATGGTTTACATACTCGATCAGGTATATTCATTCCTTGTCACTCTCTATATTTTTTTATTTTACTTATTTATATTCATGTTAAGTAAATATTGATATTACATATATTTCATTGTATGTTTTGCATGGAGCACATTTCAGTGTTGTGGCCTACATCTAGGACTCCTTCCCACATGTAAGTTCAAGTACGCATTTTTTTCCATTTACTCTAGAAATTTTACTTTTACTTCATTACTATAATAAAATGGGGAAAAAATTAGACATGTAAAATTAACATTTAAGCTAAAATTATGCACTTATGACCACTCATTTACACACTTAGCTCTAGTCATATCGTAAGGGCCCTTTTGATCAATTTTAACCACCTTGCACACTTTTCTAAGTTGTTATATGACTCATGAATGAACTTATCCCTATCATTATAAAATTTAGAAACCTTTAAGGCCCTACCTAACCCTCATCATGGTAAAATTACCCTTTAGACAAGAGCACCCTAGGGAATAAGAGTGCACTACTCTAGTGTCCTTCCCCTCTCTCTTCTTTTCCTACTAAATAATGGTTAATTTTCTAAATTAAAAGCTATAGGAAGGTCATTATATGTCCCTAATAATTCCAATTTGAATTATTTTCATTGATAAGAATATATATACACTTTTTAAACCATTTGGAAAAAGAGGATGATTCCACACTGAAAAGCACTAGAATCACACTTGCACATTGAGAGCATAATATCATTTTTTAATTTTATCCCCATTTTTTAACCAATTCTCATTATATTTGATTGATAGAATAATTTTTTATTTTTATCCCCATTTTTAACCAATTCTCTAAATATTTTTTCTTCCAAAAAATCTCTTCCCCAAAATAAAATTCATTCAGCTTACCTATAAATTGTTCCTCCTTTTTAAATCTTTCATCTATCATAAGAAATCCCATATTCAACAAGTTCATAGCTTTTAACTCCTATTTGAGCTTATCTAATTTTGGTAGTTATGTTTTCTCCTTTTAATAACTCATTAAATATGAAGATATTGCACGAACCCATGCTCTACCTTTTTCATTACAATAATTATGGATATATATGCCAGCTATAAAATTATTTTTACTAATTAACCTTAATGTTGTCTCATATAGTTTCCTTCTTTTGATTGGTCATTTCAATAATGAGATCAATGTTACATTTCACCATTAAAAAAAAAAGGGAGTGACATTATGGTAAGTTAGAGTCTAATGTATTACAAGGTACTCATGAATATAATCTAAGCTTATGTCATTGGGATTTGTAACATTAATTTATTTAAATAGTTATTTAGCTTTGAATTAAAATATATTAATAAATGAGGAAAACATGGTAAAGATTCCCAATCTTAAAAACTCTCTAGTTTGGTCAATAATTTTGTCAATAGGTTAATATAGACTTAACTTTTTTGATAAATTACAACAGAATTGTTGTTTATCAAAACAAAATTAATATATAATTTAACCAATTGAAAACTATAAAGTTGTGATATTTTTCAATGTGAAAGGGAAAATTAAAAAATGTAATAGTTTCCATGATTTATACTAATCTTGATATAGGGTAAGACTTTTTATAACTAAAAATACTTCAACTTTAATGGGGAGGAATTTTAGATGATAGGTAAATATAGACTTAATTTTATTAATAATGGTTGTATACATATAATATTCTTAAACTTTATCATTTACTAAGTTTTTATCTCTTAAATAAACCTATCTAGTTTCAACCTCCCTAAGCACATGCCTTAAAGGGTACGTTGAGAAAGGGGTGGGTAACCCATTGGTGATTTATGAGAGATATCATTTCCTATTTATCAATTCCACATTCATTCTATCTTCCTCATATTTGATCCCCCTAAGTTATCTCCTTCCATATTTCATCTTCTAACTATATTAGGACCTATAGTTCCTACTATATCAACTCATTCAATGTAATTTTATCTGTCGTTCATCCCTTCTCAATAAAATCATTTACATTAAAGTAGTTCTAAACATTATCATTAAAAATTCATGACTAAATCAATATGGTTAACCTATTTTTAGGTTAATCAACTAGTTTATGATAAAATTATCTTAGTTGATATTGTTGTCTTAATATTCAGGAAGGATTAGGATCATTCACCATTATAAATATAAGTTAGCAATTCATTCCAATATAGAGGAACATTTATTTTCACTTTTTTATTACTCACACTTCTACACTAAGTCTACATTTGGAAGAGTTATTGCTTAGATACTATCTTGAAATAAATATTATCTTGTGGAGTCATGGATGTAATAAGAAGAGTCCTTTTAGCCTAGATCCTTACATAGATACAACTACAAAAAAAATTGAAATTTATCATTTGCCAAGAGGGATATTAAGGCTCACTGGATCTTATTCAAGGTAAGTATATTCTAACCCTAGATCTTTGATTTTATAGATATAAGTTACATAATTTTTTGGTTAATTAATTTATATCTCCATTATAAATATAAGTTAGCAGTTCATTCCAATATAGAGGAACATTTATTTTCACATTTTTATTGCTCGTTCACCATTATAAATATAAGTTAGCAGTTCATTCCAATATAGAGGAACATTTATTTTCACATTTTTATTGCTCACACTTCTACCCTAAGTCTACATTTGGAAGAGTTATTGCTTAGATACTATCTTGAAATAAATATTATCTTGTGGAGTCTTGGATGTAATAAGAAGAGTCCTTTTAGCCTAGATCCTTACATAGATACAACTACAAAAAAAATTGAAATTTATCATTTGACAAGAGGGATATTAAGGCTCACTAGATCTTATTCAAGGTAAGTATATTCTAATCCTATATCTTTAATTTTATAGATATAAGTTACATAATTTTTTGGTTAATTAATTTATATCTCCTTGTTTAAAATTTCTCTACACATACTTAGTGTGGCTATAGGATTGTTTGAACATTCCATTTATCCACATTAGGTATCCTAGACCCACATTTACCTACTATGGCTCCTTACCAATTTTTATATGTTTCTAACCCTTCGACCTTTACTTATGTTATTTGATTACAATACTAAATTACTTAGAAATAGAGACCTATTTATATTTACTTCGTTGTATTAATTTCCTAGAGGATTTGGAACCCTTTCTCTTGATATATAATTTTAGGTGTTCTTGTTGCTAAGTTTGTGAATCCATTTGGTCATATCCTAATTAATTAAGTATCAATAGGATCTCTTTGATTTATACTATATGAGTATGGAACTTTAGATAGGATAGTTTAAAGTCAAACCTAGCTCATTGCATACATTCTAGTGAACTTTACATGAATCTAACCATTGCCTTCACTTCTTCCATTAATTGTATCAAATAGATCAATACAATCATGTTTCTATATTTTTAAATTATTTTATATAGCATGATGTATTATTTTCTTCAGATTTATTTCCAACTAATGGTATCAAATGGATAGATGTAGTTTTATCTCAACCTTTTAACCAAATTTATCTCCAGTGAACTACATCAAACAAGTCAATATAGTTCTATTTAGGCATCTTTTCAACTAATTGATTTTGTAAATGTGATATATTTTTAACCCTATATCTCAATTTTTCTCTAGTATGCAATATCAAACTGGTCAATATAGTTCTATTCAACTCCATTTCTAGTAAACTATATTGATATACTCAATATAGTTTTGTATTTACACTGTTTGCCTCTTTATAATCCTTTTTCTAACCAACTACATTGATCCATTGTATTTATTTTTATATTTTAATTATTTTTAGTAACTTCATTGATCTATTTTTTTATTAATTAACTTGATATAATTATGTATTGTGTGTATAGCTTCATTGGCCTACGTTGATACACTTCCTTTTCTTTTATTTTTCAAATATAAGGCAAATTAACTTTTAATTTCATAATTAAATCACACATTTCATTTCAAGTTGACTAATTAATTATTTTAATTCACTAAATGTCATAAATTAGTTTTAGATATTTATTTTTGAATTCTATTTTTTATTTATTTGGCTTTCCCTAGAAAATGTGTTTTGGGAATTTTCAAACTACGTAGTTTCTATCATGAAGGGCTACACAATGTTTAGTTTACAATCCTTGTCTATTTTTTACATAAATCATGGCATTAGATCTTTCCCTAATATTCATATCTATAATACATAGATAAACATGAAATTTAGTTTCCACGTGCCTCGTGATATATCAAAAACACCTAAGATTCTTTATTTATTAAAATTTAGGAAGCCATCCATCTATCTAATTGTAAAGTACATTGGTTATCAGTTAGCATCAATAAGTTAATCTTAGTTTACCCTAAAAACCAAGTTTAATGGGATATGTGAATGGTACTTGTTCCATATTCACTACTCTAAAACATTGTGTTGATATTATCCAATGGATGAGTCAATATCTATGAGATCCTATAAATCAGTCAATCCTTTAGTACATCTACTTAATCTTATTTTTTGGATAAATATTTATAAAAAAATAATTACATTTCAATTCATTTATTAGTATTATATTTTTTATTTCATATGTATCATCTAACATCAATATAGTTTTGTCTCGAGTATTGTAACTACATCATTCAACGTCGATATAGTTACTTATGTTTGTAGACTACATCGACTAAGTCAAACTATTTTATTTATATCCCTGACTACATGAAATATATTAAAATATTCTATCATTATATATCCTTTTGATTTTTTTACTATATTATATAACTTGATATAGTTCATTTTTTACAACCATTTATTTTATAGAATACATCAAATAGATAGAAGAAGTGTCTTTCTTTTTACCCTTAATTCTTATATATTAGACTACATAAACCACTTCAATATAGTTTTTGTCTTATTATTTATCTATGTGATTTATCAAATATCTCAATAAAGTTCACTTCTAGTCTATTTTCCAACTTTTTTACCAAACTATATCACATCATTTGATATAGTATATTTCTTAACATCTTGTTCATTAAACTACATTAAACTACTTGATATATTTTTAATTTCCCTAATATATTGAGTTGGTTGATACAATTAATTTTTTGTATTTTACCATGATTAGATATAAAAATTTAGTTAATACCTTAATATTCCATCATGTAATATATCTTTGATTATTCTAAATAGATAACACAACACAAAATTATGGTCTTGACTAATTCCCAAAAGACTCTTAAATATTATTTTAACTTTATCGATAACAAAGATAAATGAAATATTATTGTGAATAGTAGGACCACTAATTATAATTCACTCCCTATTTCCCAACCTCTTGATCCTTTTAACTATCTTCCACAAATGCCTATTATTGAAGATGAGAGTGATCTTGAGTATACTACTGAAATGATCCTCTTCATTAGTGAAAACCCTCAAATAAGGTAAAATATCCTATGATAATATATAACTTCATGATGGTACCCCACATAAGATGTCCCCTTACACATACACATAGCTTTTAAACAGGACCTAGGGCAAGTTAATACATAACTTATTCCATGCTAACTTCTTCCACCATGCCTAGTATTTCCACTAACATGGTAGTACTTTCCTTTAGTGGTCCTACTAAAATTTCCCATGTTAATACTCATGGTAATTCTACCACTAACACATCTCAAGCTTCATCTTCAATTATTTGTTAATACTAATCAAATATTGTTTCAATCTATAGATCAAATGGATACTTTTCAAACTAACAATGTTAATCAAATGATTCAAATGAAAAATCAACTCTTGTAATTGAAAATTCATCCTCAATAATTTCAATGGGAAGTGAAAAAAATAAATTCACCCCACCCACACCCCCATTTAGATATGCATAAGGTAATATTATTCTTCAACCCCCACTTCTTAATAAATTCATCAAGTATTTTCAAAATAAACCATTAATTAATCAAATCACAAACATGGACATATGTGGTATCACTCCAACTATCACCTATTTTGGATCTATTAATCCCACTTTGAATTTTAAAACTTTTGGTAACCTTTAAAAATATTGGATTAAGATAAATGCTTTCACCACTACCAAACTTATAGTCAAACCCTTTTCAAGTGATGCCCTAGATTTATACGATCAACTTAAGTATAATATTATTTATATCTTATAAGACTTAGTTAATGCATTGGTTTTGGAATTTCAAACCAATTATCTTCTTGAAAATAGTTTATCCCATTTCATTAAATTTAAATAGGTGGAATAAAAATTGCCCAAACTTTCATAAGCATTGGAAAGCCTTATCTAAAAAATTCAAACACATGTCATAATAAAACCTCTTCCATTTTTTCACTAATGTTCTCCATACTAAAATCCAATATAGAGTTAATACTCTCTCTCCAAAAAAATTTGAAGAATCCCTTAATCAATCTAAACACCAATATTTCCTCATAAGATAGTTTGAGCCTTCACAACCTACATTAGGAACTTGTGTTCTTATGAAATCTAAGAAAAACATGCCACTAATGATGATGTTATGGACACTTAAGATTCTACACATTCCATCCAAGTTATTTTTCTCAGTGGATCTAATGAAGTGACTCTTTCCAAACCTTCCACGATAATCCCCTTCCATCCTCTTCCCCCTTCCTCATCATACATGAAAAATGGTGACATTCATAAACCTCTTTCCCTAGTTGAAATACAAAAACATATTCTTGAACCTTCAGCAAGAAAACTTGACCCTACTCATCCTACCAAACATTGGTGTAATCCAAAAAAAAAATTAGTATCACATAAGTTGAGGACATTATCATGAAACAAGTAGGCAACTTAGGAACTTTTATCTTGATTTTCTCCTTGGTCCTAATTTTGATCATGAAATCATGACCCTTGAACATCAATAAGCCTATGAAAAGGTAGTTAAAGCCCATGATTCCAAAGTTAAACATGATGCTCTCAATTATGTTAATGTTCATCTTTCCATCTATAAATATCCACTTCCAAATCATCAATATAATACTACCTAAACACTTGCCTCAAATGTTATTGAAGCATCAGTTGATCCTCACTTTTAACTAATGATGAAAATTTAGTCAACATGAACAAAATGAGGTTTATAATATCTTAATTTTTTTCATAAAGGAGTTTTTTTATAGGGACCTAACCCTTTTACAATATCTAAGTAGAAATTCTAACAAATCCAAAAACAATAATAATAATAATAATAATAATAATAATAATAATAATAATAATGGTACGCCCATAAAAATTGACAACAACCAAAAAAAAGCTAACAAACAGTAACTATGCAACACCAAAATGATGAACCAAACAAGTAAGAACCAACTAAGTAATAGAATAGTTAATTAATTATCCCACTGAGGGCCTCATCTTAAGTGTCCACTATATTCTTCAAGATTTTTTCCATGTGTTCCATCCCTTAAATTTTTGGGTCCCCATATTTAACCTTTAACACTCCCTTAGATTTCTTACCCTACCTACTCAAACCCCCATCATCTTTCCTCCTATTAATAAACTATATGAGGCCATCCATGCTCACCAAAAAAAAATTCATAGTCATTTTAATGTAACAAATTAGAATACCAATATGTTTCTTTATTATCTCATTCTCCTTCTCTAGATTGATAAAATTTTCCTCCAACCTCTTCACCTCTAGAAACACCTCCTTTAAGTCCTCTTTTCTATAGAAGTCACCACACTCCATATTATTATTCCTAATAGATTATTTCATTAATTTTTGGTCTTTCATGAACCACCTTAGAAAACCTTTATGTAATCCAACTCTTTGACAATTACATTCATCTTGATCTGCTTATTGAGCTCTTCTAAAATTACATCTAATTCATCAACCACCATCTTTTTACCTTTAGCAATCTCCTCTACTTTATATTTTTTAAAATCCTCATCACTTTAACATTTTAGTAGCTTCAGCCCTATAACCACTTCCTCAATTTTTTCACCTAAATATCCCATCTTATCCTTATAATTATCCAAGACTTTACCACTCCTAAATCTAGCCTTCCTCTTTTCCACCTCAGAACCCTTAATTACATCAATATTAAGTTTTTTACCCTTACCATCACTTTAGATATTTTTATTAATCATCAAGCTTTACCTATTTTGAGTTATCACCAAATTAGCCTCTCAAGATGGGCCAACCTTAATTTTAATCCTTATCCACATTCTAATTATAATAATTTTCCCATTTATATAACTATTCAAGATAAATATCCATCTCATTTATTGGATGTTCAGTACATGGTAATCAAAACCCACTCAGCTCATATGACTAAATTGACTATATTGATAAAGTCACCCTTTCAAACAATAGATCAAATTATATCAAACAACTCGACATAGTCCCATAATCCTCCTGCCATTATGTTGACTATCTCGATATAGTCTATTAGTTTTCACTCTTTTATTACTACTACATTATCCATCATAATATAGTTAGATACTTATAAACCAAACCCAACTACATATACCAAAATTATGTATTCTTGTACCACTACTTCATCATAACCTACTACATCAACTAGATCGATGCAGGTAATTTCTTGTTCTTCATCATAGACCACTCAATGTAGGTAGTTTTTATTTATCCCATTCAACTAACTACATTGACAAAGTCAATCCATTATTTTACCACTACTTAATCATATATTAATGCATCAACTAGATCAATGTAGGTAGTTTTTAGTTCTTCATCACATACTACTACATGGACTAACTCGATGCAGGAAATTTTTAGTTTTTATATGTAATTGAATACATCAACCAGCTTGATGTAGTTTATTCCTTGTGATAAAACTACATCAACCAAATTGATGTAGTTCATTCTAGCCAGAAAAACTACATCCGCTGAGCCAAAATAGAATAGTTTATTTTCTACTCATTTTAAGTGTACTTCATCTCCTTTATTGGCTAAGTTCCTTCAATATTATCCACATTTAACTAAATTTGTTTAACTCCCTTCATGTTATGATTATTGGGACACCATCACATAATTCTCTTGACTCCCCCTCCCAAATACCTTTTCTTGAGTTCATGAGGACTTCCCCTCATCATCATAATCACTTGATGAAAATTTTATTTAAAATGAATATCCCTTAACCTCCAATTTCAAGGAAATAATCCACCTTATATGGGTTTGAGGATATTCAATTTAATGATATTTTGGATGCCTCTCTTTCACTTAAAGTTATTATTACTTTTATGATTCTCAATGAAAGATTAATTCATGTAAATCATTCTCCTCTATTCATTAGTGTCTAAGTAGGTTATATTCAAGTCAAGTATGCCTTAATTAATAAAGGGTCATGCACTTGTGTCACCTCCATTTAAATTATTAAGTCTCTTGGATACTCTAAATGTAACCTTAAATCTATCCAAAGCATGTGCCAAGGCTAATATTGAAGATAAATTCCTCCTCTTAGCTATGTTTGGATCCCTATTATGGTCATAATCATCATAGTTAGATTTAAGGTCATGGTTTTCAAATTTCCATTATCCTATAACATTCTACTTGGTCAACCATTGATGCATTAAATGAGAGACATAATCTCTTCTGCATGCCAATGTGTAAAATTACCCATAACAATGTTATATACAAGATTCAAGGAGATACAAACCCTTAAAATTTTGAAAATTTTCAATAACATGGTGTGTTTAAAATCCCTACCCATAAAATTTTAACTAGCATTCCCTTTATTAATATCAATTATTCAATTATCCCATAAATTTTAATTGAGGTTATAATGGACACCCTGTTCTTGTGGGCAGCATCCCACCTAAGCTCTTAGATTTTGATGAAAATGAGCCCAATGAGATCAGTCTTAAGATAAAAACATTGTATCTCCTTTATATCATCATCATTCAATTACCCCCTTCTTTTTAACCTCATTCTCACCAAAATTCAATTATCAAAATTCTTGTTTTAATAGTCATGCCTAAAAAATCAATTCCCCATTCTTCCTCAATTGATAGAGTATATCAATATTCATACACATGACTAAAATGATTTATATTCTCTATATGACCCATTATTAGTTATTCATTCCCAATCCAATGATGCCAAAATATTTCAATATCAATCTTAAGATTCTAATTTACATTTACATAGTATTCATTCAATGGATGTAGTTCCTAGTCCTTCTACTACACCTATAATTTATTCTTCTTCCATTGATGTTCATAGGTTTGAGATGGATTAGGTATCAGCATCTTCTTATTCTAATCTAATCACCTTTGATCCACTTCAAAGTATGCTACTTGATCATGCCATGATGGAACCACACTAGTTCACTAGATTTTTTTGATCATTCAAGCATCCCTCCTCTTAAGATGTTAGCCACATTACTCCAACCCAAACTAAGGCCATATATTATAGGTGTAGAGATGAATTATAATCCTAATATTATATTATTGGATATTGATGATGTTTTTGATGAGATCTTACCCATGCCTAAACATTATTTCCCACCTAGACAATGGGCATATGAGCTATATTGTGGGTTTCAAAAAATAACTAGTCATTGGGCCAAGGATTGTCAAGCATACCAAATATTCATATCATAATAGTAGTTGAAAATCTCTATTCCTCTATTAAAATTCAACTTCCATAATAAACTACTATTCACACTTTTTGTCTTCATATTATGACTATGTATAATTCAACATACTACTAACATATTCAATATTACATTGATGCACTTTATCATAAAGCAACATAACCTTCCAGTGACAAGAACTTTCGACCTCCTAAGATATCTCTAGAGTATATCCCTAAACATGGGTAATTTTATTTCATTTATAATCAATGTGCTACATAACATAAAGATAGATGTAGAGCACTTTAGTAGCATTTTTGTGATTTTATAAGACCTACACCTTCACCTTCTCATTAGCATTATCAAGGTCATTATCATACGAAGGCTCATACTTATATTTAACCTATGCCTTCTCATACATCAAATTATATCATCCTTACATAGGTACATGTTATTTGCATTAACTATCCCTCATAGGAGGTAACACACCATCCTCTTTTGACTTCTCATGCTCCTACTTTTTATATAGATATTGTACCTCAAATAGTCCTCTCATGACTCTCAATAGGTATAGATGACATTATGATTAGGGATAAATTTTAATTACATCAAAACTTATATGATATTATTGATGACATATGTTGAGATATATATCAGCATTTATGAGCACATATTTATGTCATATCATATTATTATTCATATTATCAAATGATTAGATTTGATATTTACATTTCATTATAATAATTTGTGATGCCTTGTTTTTTATATCTCATTTATATTATGGTTATCTTTCATTTCAGCACTTTAATTCTCCACATTTATTGTACATTTATGACATCATGTTTGCATCATTGCTTCCTTCATTAAAAACATTTGGTACTTACTGTTGGCCTTCATTTTAATACTATAGCTTATGTAACACCTTTAGGTCTTCTTTATTATAATTTATTTTTGTCTTTTTGTGATAATTTTAATAAACATTTATATTTCTTATCTTTTAGGATGATCACTAATTTTCATTAGTACTTGTGCTAGATATTTTTTAGGATAGTACAACTTCAAGGTGATTTGGATATAATACCATAACCCACACCACTTTCATGATACTAATTTACATCTTTAGGATCAAATACAAGTATACTCATCATTATACCACTTATTACATGGACAAATATTCAATTATCCCCCTCTTCTCTTTGTCT
This sequence comes from Torreya grandis, assembly GCA_037957365.1. NCBI lineage: Eukaryota > Viridiplantae > Streptophyta > Pinopsida > Cupressales > Taxaceae > Torreya > Torreya grandis. The sequence continues at coordinate 20,637 of JARHVA010010530.1, read as the reverse complement.
CCCTTCATTTGATGCATGCATAGATCAGTTTTAAGATTGCACACTTACTTGTGAGCAAGTTCAAGAATTTTTTGAAACCATGGTATTTTAATACTTCTCTTTAGTAACCAAATGTAATCTCTCTTATGTTATTCAGTTATTTCACTCATTATTTATTTTATAAATCCATATGGAGTAGTAATTAAAAAAAATCCATAAAAATTAAAAATCCATATCATAAAATAAATAAAAGGCAATGATTAAAAGGCAAATATAATCTTAAAATTTAGAACACACCAAAAGATGTGATCTTCATTTGGCACATTTCTTATCCTAATTGAATCTCAAACTCCAAATTTGGCCTTATGATAGATCTAAGGTCCATTATGGTGTGGTAGGCTAGTATAATAAGATAAGAGGTCTCATTATATCATATCATATCATATATAGTGCCACCTACTTTATCACACAAGTACCCAATATTCATAATAGACTGATAGCTATGTAAGGGGTCCTAATGAATGAGTAACATGTTGTGGGAAGGTAGTGTTATTTTAATTTTAATTCATATGGCCTTCATATAATTATCTACGTACTTCACTTGTTAGCCCAAACTTTGTGTTTACTCATTGGAGTGTCTTAGGTCCCTGATGTCAACATTTTTAGCACTTTCACACTAGTTTAGTATGTCTCATTATTTTTAAGGATCTCCACATCACCCATGAGGCACCTCACACTCCTCCTTTACATCATAATACCCTTTATATTCCCCTTTATGGATATCACTTTTAGTTGATCACATCCTTGGTCACATTTTGTACTTACACCATTTTTTTTCCTTTTGTGAGTTGTAGTGAAAGACCTTAGATAGGACCAAGCTTTCCTTATAAAATACCCATGTTCCCTTTACATTATCCTATTTCCATTCTTACTATGTCAATATGTGGTCATGTTCTCTTACATTTAATTCTATCAAAGCCACTAAGTTTGAGTTATCACTCTTTTAGAACTTCTTCATGTTTTTATTCATCTATATTTTAGGTATTATTATTTTATATATATTTGATTGAATTTTTTTCATTCATTTATATTTCATTCACTTACATCTTTATTCTACCTCACACTCCTCCTTTACATCATAATATCCTTTATATTTCCCTTGATGGATATCATTTTTAGTTGATCACATCCTTGGTCACATTTTGTACTTACACCTTTTAGTTTTCCTTTTGTGAGTTGTAGTGTAAGACATTGGATAAGACAAGGATTTCCTTAGAAAATACCCATGTTCCCTTTACATTATCATATTTTCATCCTTACTATGTTATTAGGTGGTCATATTCTCTTACATTACATTCTAGAAAAACCACTAAGTTTGAGTTATCACTCTTTTAGAAACTCGTCCTATTTTTATTCATCCATAAAATGAGTATTCTTATTTTATATATCTTTGATTTCATTTTCATCATTCATTGATATTTAGTTCACTTACATATTTGTTCTAAATTTTTCATTCATTGATTTCATTTACTTATAATATTTTTAATATCTCATCTTTTTGTGTGTTTTACATTCATTTTACCTTTTAATTTATCTTTTATTTTTAAATTTTCTATCTACTTATGCTATTTTCATTTTGTCATTTTAGATTACTATTATCATTTTTTTAACTTGAAATTTATCAAATTTTATATAAAATAATAAATAATACATCATACATTTTTCCATGGCATAAGAAATCATAAACACATGTGTTATAAGTAGAATACATCCATAGATAACATCCATGAGTCATACTAAAATTCATCTCTCTCTCTCTCTCTCTCTCTCTCTCTCTCTCTCTATATATATATATATATATATATATATATATATATATATATATATATATATATATATATATATATATATCTTTATGTCTCAAAATTGTGTACATCATGATATAAAATGATACAATATAGTAAAAAATTATCTTTATGGCTGAGTTTCACCATGTCCATCTAGTGTATGCTATGTTATGCTACCCATATAGTCTTGTCTAGACTATCCTCTATTTTGACTCTGTTATAGGGACCATGTCCACGATTGCAACCCCTAGACTTGCCCTTATAAATTGTGCCTATAATCTTGAAACTTGAAATGATTTAGATAAGTGAGGCTCTCTCATGAGCTAGTGCCTATTGTAGACACTAAATATAAACTATATAGCACCTCAATCTTGTATACTTTAAAAGTACTTATCATGGTTTTACGCTTTATCTAAGACCTTCCCATTGTCAAAAGTCTCACATCCACTATATGTTGTGCCTATTGATTATATATTAGTTTGATCATATGTTATTCTGATGACTAGGCCTTATATACTACTAAAAATGATATAAACTTCCTTATTATCATCCTCAAAAAGTGTTGTACATATACTTATTTTCCAACTTCCCAAACACTTACATCCTACCTAGACGTCCATGTCAACATTAGTGTCATGTGCCAAACTAAGTTTCCAATTCCCCAAAGTCATCAAATTTGAAATAGTAATGTGTCTTTATGATCAACCTAAGTTATTTAATGTGAGATGTTTCTTGAAAGGATTGGTATATATGCATGATAAATCCTAATTCATTCCTCACCTAGAAAAGACCTATCAACTCACAAGGAAACTTAACAAAAGCAATCAATCAAGCATTCAATTAAGTAAATCTTCCTTATTCTTTCCTATTTTAATACTATTTATAAGCACAACCCATATATAGGTTTGGAGTAGTGAAGGAGCATTATATGATCCATATTTTCCAATTTATAATATATGTCACTCTATGTACTTACTTATCACACATAACATCTTTATGCACACACAAGCCAACATGTATGGGATTACTACATAAGTTTAAGACCATATTAAGAGAGTTGGATATGTAGGAAGTTCCCATTAATAAAGGGTTCCTTAAGGCATATCAACATTGTGAACCCACTAATCCATTTCTCCCATAGTCACTCAAAGGTTCAAGAAGCTAGGTTTTGATCTTTTGAAAAAGAATGACAACCTGGGCATGAGTTCTAAATAAAAAATATCAAAGGTGATTGAAAACATAGAAGGTTTTAAGTGTTTTCATCTAGATCCATTTAATATTTTATACTAGATAACTATGTCCAACTCAGACACCAACATTCATGCAAATATCTAGATTTAATGCAAGCATCCAAGGTCAAAAAGTATAAATTTAAAAAATCTAATGACTATTCTAGAATATAGATCCAATCTACTTCCAACCTATTACATATTATATTTACATGTGTATAGTAAACTAGCTAATTAAATTTTTTTCCATTTATTTTAATATCAATTAGTAGTTTTACTTTCTATTTTTGGCATATCTCAGTATTATAAATTCAAGTTATTATTTACCTGAGTTTATAATTAATTGGCTTGTTATATATCTATTTATCACCTTTATGATTATTCAAATATATATTTTTAACCCTATAATTTATTAACCCATATCAATTTAAGGTTAAATATTTGGTGAACCTAACCTTTGGTCCCACAACTATAGATATTAATCTAGGTTTTTTTTATTTTCTATTTTTGATTTATGATTTCAGATTTTACATGATTTACAAGTTCAAAATCAAATTTCAATTTTTTACAAATATGTGAAAGATAGATGCATCTATAGCCCATTTTGGGCTATAATTTATTTTTATAGTTATTTTTTGTTATTATAATTGATTAATCAGATCTATCATTTAATGAAATTGTAAAATTCATCAATATAATGAGAGGATTTTAAAATGAAAGCAACACTTAAGTTCCCTTCATAATTAATTTTTTAATACTATAAAGTCAGTATCTAGATGCCAATGTGCATACTCTCAACCATTTTTTCCACATATAAATTATTTGAGTGAAATACACCTTCCTACACCCATTAATCACCCATAACTTATATTATATTATGAGGTCTATTTTATCACTACTCCAAATGGTAATGGTGTCTAAACTAATCTACCACCTATTAATATATAGCAAGTACCTCATAAACCAAAATAAGTGATCAAATCTAAGAGATATGACCCTATTTACCAATTGAGAAACACAAATTCTAAGATCTTAATCCTCAAACTTATAAATCAATCCACTATCTATAAGGATATCCTAAATGAAGCATTATGTGATACCCAAGTTCTAAGTGATATTAAACCAGCCTATTTTGTGGATATTATGAAAGACCTTGAAAATAATGAAAAACTTATCACCTTTGATCCAATAGATTTTCCATCCAAGGATATTATTTACCAAGTTCCAAGTGATATTGAACTAGCCTATTTTATGGATATTATGAAAGACCTTGAAAATAATGCAAAACTTATCACCTTTGATCCAATATATTTTCCATCCAAGGATATTATTTACCATGATTTTCATTTGTTCATACAAGTGATTTGCATAACAAGGGAATCAAAATGGTGATCTTTAGTAATGGATCAAGCCTAAACATTTTTATCACAAATTTACTAACCACCATGGGTATTACCACCAACCCTATTTAAAAATAATTTATGCATATCAAGGGATTTGATAATTCACATATCCCTTTGGTTGGACAAATCACATTACATGTGATGTTGAGGAAAAAATTGGTTCCAACTAATTTTCAAGTAATGTCTTAGTCATTACATTATGATTTTATTTTGGGTAGACCTTGGATACATAAAATGGAAGTTGTCCCATCTACACTACATTGATGTGTAAAATTCATACATGATGGGACCTTATTAGAATTTGTTGTCGATGTTGAACCTTTTAAATTTTTTAAAATGATACATTACAATACAAAAGGCATCCCTACAGTGGTTACACCTAAATAATGTATTTGATTTGAGATTATTCACACTTTTGATATAGGTGAGTCAAGTATAGTGGCCCATTTATCCCCAGATGCAAATACAACACAAAACACTCAGGTGTACATGAATGTAAATCAAGAGAAAGAAATATTTACAAAGGAACCAATAATACTCAAACCATAATAAATTCAAACATTAAGCTTATTTTATTGGTTAATACAAAGCAACAAAATGGCCATGTTTTAGATTGCTATGAAAATGATGATGATCTAGCCCATGATATGATAGATGATACTTTTAAAAATATAAATGTTGATCCACTTGATCATCTTTCACATAGACTATTCACACCTATAAGTCCAAGTACATATAATCTAAATTAACCTACAGAGGATACAGAACCAAATCAAGATAAGGGTAAAGAAGAAATAGCAAATGAGCATGTAAATACTTATTATTTAATACATCCCTCTTGGATACACATATTTATTCAACCTTAAAAGGGCCAAATTTAGATACATCATGTAAATAATGTGAAATTCTCTCATAATACTCCATAATAGAATTTATCAATCACAATAAACCAATATACTTGGGATACAATACTTTCTATGTTATTTATTCATAGGATTATAAATTTACTTTATAATAGGCATAAATCATGTATTATATTGTTACCTAAATAAGGATTACCTTATTATAACCATCATAAAATCATTAGCCATCATACAAATCATTTTGAGGCATTAAAAAACCAAATTCATAAATACAAGAGTGAAAGACATATAAATTGTGTTCAAGAAATGAAAAGACCTATTACTTATAATTCTTCAAAAGAGAGCCATCCTTAAAAATGACCAAGGCATGAAGCCTTAATAATTAATAAAAATATTTATGGAGTTCATTACCAACATCTCAAGGTAGATATAAACACTTGTAACACAACTTGTACTATTACCACTCTACAATAGATGGGACATAATATATATGAATTACAATATTCTCTAACTTTTACAAGATATATTGGGTATATTATACTACCCTTTACATGTGTACCAAAGGTAGTATACATTTTTATATGGGTAATGAATCAAAAACCAAATTTGACTATACATCTTGGCCAGCATTGGTTGATCGATATGCAAGCAAATATCAGTGCCACATGTCAATACCTTACTTTCCATAATGATAATAAATAAATATGTATCCCACATGATACATATGATGGTAAGTAAATACCCATAGTTTTTGGTAGAAATTTACTATCAAATATATAATAATTGGAAATAAATCACTATAAATATTTTTTACAAATAAGTCCATAGCGGAGAACCTTGGGTCCTAAATTTGAAGACTTGTTGGACTAAATTAGTTTTGAATATTCAAAAAAAACCAAAAAAAATTAATAATTAAAAAATCCAAATATATTTTTAGAATTTCAATGTTTTATTAGTTCTATGGAATCTATATTGTTAGTTCCATGTTGGTAGATAATATATCATCTATTTTTATATACAAATTTGTTTCTTGCATCTTTTGAGTGTGATGCAAGCATATCCATGCACTTGATCTATACACTTTTGGATATTGAGCCTTCCTTATACTCATGTCATATGGGCATTGGGGGCATCCACTTCTTTGATCACAATACACCCATGTTATATCATTCTATGATGATGTTCCATTATCATGATTGAGCTTATATACTTACACATGCCTTTATTCATGTTTATATCTTTCACATTGTACTTAAAATTCTGTGTACTTAATAATTTTTACTAACACATATATCCATGGACTAATATGACATGTTGATTTTGGTTGTTTATGTTTCATTCCTTCCTTTTATGAACTTCCTTAAGTGTTTTCCTGTGCTTTTTATTATATTTCATTGTATTTCTTATTTAAGCATTTGAATATGCTCCATTGTTTGTGTCCCCCATGCCTTTGTTTACCTACTTTGACATTTGAATATGGCATTACTTATTGTATGGACATTTAAATATGTCATTACTTATCTTTTAGACATTTGAATAAGTCATGTCTCTTCAATGGTGGGACCATTGAACATACCCCTTTGTTTTAGGTCCCCTTGAATCATTATCTTTTGATTTGATTTTGAGTAATCTTGTGTGTGTGTTTGATTCCTTGTTGAGCTTATACTATTACTATTTATACATTTCCATGATTCACATCATACATATTAAGATTTTATGTGACCACATACTATGTACCTCATTGTTATATCTACTTAGTTATGTTAATCTTATATGTTACATTATCAATACATGAATTATACACTTATCTTATCCTTTTGAGGTAAGGTAACTACTAGTTTCTACTTCTCCTCACCTCAAAATGGGCGCATGTCATAGAGTCATGGTATTCACACCTACATAGTTTCATATTTTAGTGAAGGCATGCAAAAAAAGGCATGACCTCCACACTTATTCAGTACTCAATATTTTCATATTACAATGGGGGAATGTTATGGAAACATGTTCTCCACACTCATAAAAGTTCTCAATTTAAGATTTTAGTGGGAGCATGTCATGGCAACATGTCTTCTACACTTGAAAAAAATTTAATTAACCAAATTACATAGTCATATGATTTAAATACACATTTGTGGAAGTATTTTATACATTGGTACCATTGTTATACCTAGATTTTAGCTTGAGACATATATGACATGCATATGCCATGAAACATAGCACCTTAAATTACAAAATTAAATCAGATTTTAGATTTCAAATACTTATGTGGACTTTAGCATATACCAACATGGGCTTTTATAGACTATTATTGAGTCAATTTATTACATTAGTTGGTTCAATTTTGGCAAGGTTGAGATGATTACATCACTCAATCTTACCAAGTTTATAATATGGAGTGATTAAATCATTCACCCTCACCATATTTATAGTGTGAGTTGACTTGGATCACTCATGCTCACTAGATCATAAGTATGACTCAGTTGCACAATTGAATTAATCTCAACTATTAGGTGGTAACTCACCTTTTCTCCAAAGTTGGGGGAAATTTATCTTCCAATATTTATATATTTATGCACTTTTAAGTTTTAAAATTGTCCTAATCTTAGATCTAATACTTCATATTCAATCATCTCTTCAAATCATATTTCCAAAATTCAATATGGTTGCATCGATACGTAGGTGTACTCCTAACCTTGCTCTCTTTACTTTTAAGCATTTAAAATTATTTCAATTCTAGATTATTTTCATTAATTAAATATTATAACATGCTCTTGGTTGTAGATAAATCACCAAAAAATCATTCAAGTGGGACTCATGCAAAATCAAGGTGTATTATACAAACCGTGGTAAACATTTATTTTCTTTTAAACTGGTAATTCCATTACTAGAATAAAGGGGTGAAAATCTAGACACTAAATATGAATTATATATCACCTAAATCTTCTATACTTGGCAAGTAATTCTCATGGTTTTACCTTTCAATTCCTAAGACCTTTCCACTACTAAAATGCTCATATCCACTATCTCTTATGCCTATTAATTATCTCTTAGTCTATTCATATGTTATTCTAATGACCAAGCCTTATATATCACTTGAAATTTTATAAACCCACTTATTATCATCCTCTATAATTTTTGGACCCATACATATTTTGCATATTCCTAAATACTTGTGTCTCTATTAGACACATACATTTATGTAAGTACCATGTGCAAAACTAAGTGTCTAGTGCCCTAAAGTCATCAAATTTGCAATTATAATATTGCTTATGGTCAACCTAAGTGCTTTTATGTGAGATATTTCCTAAAAGGATTGGTATATATGAATGATAACTCTTCACTCATTCCTCATCTAGAAAATACCTAGTAACTCATAAGGAAACTTACCAAAAACACTCAATCAAGAATTCAAGTGAGCAAAGGTTCCCTGTTCTTTCCTATTTCAATATCAATCATAGGGACAACCCATCTATATGTCTAAAGTACTAAAGTAACATTCCATGAGCCATATTTTATAAGTTACAAGCTAGCCACTCTATGTTCTTGATTATCACACATTGTATCCTTATGCACACATAATTTAACATGAAAGGGAGAACTACATAAGTCTGAGGACCTCTTAGAAGTATTAGATATATAGGAAACACCCATTGACAAAGGGGTCCTTGGGGAAAGTTGACACCATGAACCCACTAACCCAATTTTTTTATAATTTATTCAAGGGAGAGGAAGCTAATATTTGATCATTTGACAAAGAGTGATAACCTATGAATGAAATTTGAACACACCATAGAAATGGTGACTTAAAACGTAGAAGGTTATAGGTAGTCAAATCTAGATCTAATAAATATTTTATATTAGACACCTAGAACCAACTCAAACACTAGAATTGATGCAATTATCTATATTTTATGTAAGCATTTGGAGTAACAGAGTGAAATTTTCTAGAATCTTGTGACTATTTTAGAATCCAAATCTAGTCTACTTCCAACTTGTTCTATATCAGATCTGCATGTGCATAATAAACCAAGTGATCTTATTTTCCATTTATTATAATATCAATCAATAGTTTTACTTTATATTTTTTCCATATATCATTATTTTAAATTTAGGATATTTTTAATCTAAATTTTAAATCAATTATCCTAATATAGATATGTTTGTCACCCTTATGCTTATTCATTTCTAACCCATCTCAATTTATGGTTAAACACATACTAGGAATGTATATATCCTTACCAAATCCTAGTGGTATTGTATATTTGGATCCATTTGATAGTCTCTATAACTCTCAAGTATCCTTCCCAACCAACATAAATTAGCCAACATAAGCCTAGGCTAAAGGCACCAAAGGGTCAATAATTGTGTTATATCATGTCATGGTAGAATATCATTTGGTATATTATGGTGTGTATTATCCACCATGGTACTCTATCAGGTCTCCTCTACCATAAAATATATAAAATATAAACCAAAATAACATCATATCTCATATATAATACAAACCTCATACATCTATCTAGCATATATCTCTATATATCTAAGTAAAATGTAAGTAATAAATATAAGACAATTTACTCACCCACATTAGTACCATATACTTAACCTCATATTACATCATGGGTGTCATGGATCCAAGGAGAAATGAAGTTGTATATTATCCTAGTTAGATGACAAAATCATGTCATGCCTCATGACATATTTGTCACTATATCATCATACTAGTTGTTGGTTAAGTCATAAAATCCCCCTATTGTAATTACACATATTATTGTCCCATAGTTATAACCATAGATATGGTTATTTATATTGATAATAAACTACAACTAATCCCCCTCTTGTATCATGTTATCCCCATTATGACTCCACCAGTATAGGATGATAAATATTTATAATAGGTATCTTAGTAGGAACCTCTCCACCTCCCATATCATAATGCTCTCTTTCATAGCGAATCCATAATTATGGGACCACTAGAAGAGTAGTTGGGTGTGGAAACCCAAGTTGACTTATTATCTGATAACATGGATGAGGCTCTACCCACCACATGTATTGCCTTGTAATCATCACCCATGCATGTGCCTACACAGTGGATGACCAAGATAGGTAGGCATCTACAATGCCTTGATATGGTTGTCAGATAATCCAATCATGTCATACTATCTAGAAAACTAATGCATGTGTAATGAACCATACCATATTTTCTAGTGTCCACCTATACACTCATGGGAATGCATCATCTATAGCATGAGGAAACCTTGTCATCTTATATATCTAGAATACTAATAAATACATTTCCCCAAAAGAATAACATTCCCCATAGTTTGATGGTCTATATACAAACTACCATAAAAATTATGTACTAACTATATAGAAATTATAGAACCTAAATCATATAATGTGCCATGATCTAACATAGAGTGGTACAATTCTATAATATATAAGGGAACTCTCCCATCTAACTTTTGACATATCACGTATGCTATCGCAAGTTTAATAATGGCCTTTTGGATATTTAAAATCGCTTATATATACATCAAATAAATGTATGAGTAACCCTCACTTGTCATATCACTATGTGCCTCTAGGCCATAAAGATAAGGCTCTCTTCTTATCTTCCAAATTTGGGCTATTGTACACCACTAATGTGCTCCTAATCAATAATACCAAAATAGCATGGATATCCTCTAAGATGTTATCCACCTTGATAGTGTCCCCATCCACCACCCACAAAAATATGTTAGTCTCTTCCATGCTCCTAATAGCATGGTAATTAAATCTAAACTTAGTGTAATCCATCACATCACCATGATCCCACTAAATCTAAGGAAAGTTAGTTGATCTCTATCTACTTCAAATGACCTCTCCAGTAGATCAAATAACCATATTACATCTAGTAGTATCCATAGTCTCTAATGTCTTTGAAAATTTCTATAAAAAAACACACACAAATCATGTCTTTATCCAAAAATTTAAATAAATTAGGCTTAAAAATAATAACATTAAAATTTATTTCAAATTAACTACTTCATCGACCATCTATATAACTACATCATCCATCCCATATTTTATACTATATCAGCCATCTATTACTTAACATTATATTAGCCATGATCTATGGGATTGACCTTATACCTCTACTATATTAGTCTACCTAAACACCATTGGTCATCCATAAAAAAATTTATACACCATCATTCACTTGTTCAGCTACACAACCAAGCTATCTTGTAACACCATCAGCCATGACATACTCCATTGGCCACCTTAATATTTACCTACTACACCAGCCATGTTCAATGGCATCATCCATAAATGAATCAACTACATTGGTCACTTTAAATGGTATTAGAAAGAATAAATCATAATTTTTTTATACTATATCAACTTAGACAATACCATTAAAACTACATTATTATTTTTCACTAAGCCATAATAAATACCCTTGACCTAAATTTAGACTATTCATCACCTACCTATTACCCATCTTATTTTTAACTCTAATACTATGCTTGATGGGTAAATTATAATACATGGATTTGCCACAGCACCTAATTTTCCTAATCTAATCCATTTTAAACCAAAATTCTAAAAAAATAAATTAATTCACCTCATACCTATACCACACTAGTTACAGTAGTAATATGTCCACCAACTCATCCACCTCTTCATGTGCATGCCATCATCTCTCAATTTTCTCAATTTAGACACATAGAGATCTATTTTCTTTAAAAAAAATGCATAAATGAATACTTATTTACCCTTTTATATTAATATTTTTTAATTTTTAGTCTTTAGTTATTTACCAATAAATTCCATATTTTACTCATTTCTTTGTTTCAATAAGTCTTTTTCAAAAACTATAAGAAGCTTTAGAATCCTTACAAGATAGATAATTTTTTAATGTTAATAGAGTTTTTTTACAAAAAAATTAATTTAAAGTTACCTACTTTCACTTTTTTCCACTTTTTATTGAACTTAGATAGCTCAGTTATTGTGTTTATATATTCTTTCCCAAATTACCATCCCATGTTATATTTTGGTGACACATGATGACATTCAGATGGGGCATATGTATAAACATAATATATTTAGAATTTATCATTTATTGATACTTTATAAAATATCTTATAATAACCTATTGAGTTTCAATATCCTTGAGTGCATGCCTCAAAGGGTGCATTGAGAAATGGGTGGATAGGTCATTGGTGATTTAAAAGATATATTTTTACCTATTTATTAGTCTTACATCCATTATAGATTACTTATATTTGATCCCCTTAGGTTATCTAATTCCATTTCATCCTCTAACTAGATCAAGACCTATAATTTCCTATTATATCATTTTGTTTGATGTAGTTTTATATCTCATTCATCACTTCCCAACTACATCAATCAGATTGATGCAGTTTTGAATGGTATGACATAATATTCATAACTAGATTAGCCTAGTTGACCTAGTTTAAGGTTATTAAGCCTATTTATGATTAAATAAAGATGTAAAATATCACCAAATAATTATTTTATAAAGATTAGGATAATTTACTACTATAAATACAAGTCACCATTTCATTCTAATAGAGATCAAAATTCAATTTTTCATTGTTATTATTTGCACTTCTTCCCTAATTATACATTGGAAGGAGTTGTTTCTTAGATCTTATCCTGAAGAAAAACTTGTCTCATGGAGTTTTGGATGAAATAGGAGGATCCAATTTAGCCTATATCTTGATTCAACCTTTTATATCTTTACAACCACAACAATATCTTAAAAATCACCATCGAATAAGGGGGAGATTGAAACTTGATAGATATTATTAAAGGTAAGTATATTCTAACCCTATATCTTTCGTTTGATCTATATAATTTGTAAAATTGATTGGTTAATGAATGTATATCTCCTTATTTAAACATTCTCTACACTTATACTTAGTGTGGCTATAGGATTATCTGAACTTGCCATTTATCCACCTTAGGTAGCCTAGGCCCCAACTTTCCTACCATCGTTCCTTGCCCATTTTGATATTTTTCAAACCCTTATATATTTGCTTACATTACTTGATTTAAATATTAGATTACTTAAATCTAAAGACCTAGTTAGAGTTACTTCATTATGTTTATTACCTATAGGTTTTGGAACCCTTTCTCTTGATATTGTGTTATAGGTGCTCCTCTTTCTAGGTTTTTGGATCCATTTGGTCATATCCCAATTCATTAAGTATCAATGGGCTCTCTTTAATTTACCTTATCCAAGTCTAAATATTTAGATAAGATAGTTTCAAGGCAATCCTAGCTCATTGCATACAATGTTCATCTTATAAAAAAATTCAATATATAATTTAATCAATAAAAAAATTATAAGTTGTATTTTAGGATGTGAAGAGTAAAATAAAAAAATATAAGGGATTTATATGATTCCCACTTAATTTATTATATGGGGAAAGGTTTTTTTAAATTAAAATACTTCTTGAATTTAATGGGGCTGCTCTTTGTGTGATTAAAATAATGGTTTTGGAGAAAATCCAAACATTTTCCACTTTGGGGACAAATTCCTAGAAATAGGTGAGTTTTCTTTTAAATTTAAAAAAAAAAATTATTTGTAAGAGAGATATCCCCTATAAAAAATATGATTGGAAATATTATCAAACTTAAATTTCCATGGAATCCCTCATCTAAATAGAATGATCTTTCTAGTTTGGTTGGGAAAGATAGCTTGTCTACAAAAAGGGAATTGATTTTGTGTACAATAAAAAAAGTAAGCATTTTTATAATATTCAAAAATAAAGATATTGGAACTAGTAAATATAATTTAGTGAATAATTTTAATCTAAATGTAGAGGCCACCATAAAACACCTATCATGTTGTAAATAATAACCATTTTGTGCCCATATAAAGTGCTTCTCAAGAATTGGAGTGATAATTTTAGTATTCTAATTTATTAAACTAATAAGTCTTAGTTTTGTAAAATTAATATTCTATTTTAAATATGGAATAATTAAAATATTTATGGTGTTCCATGTACAGTTAAATATTTTTTATTAGATTAATATTATAGACACATAAAATCATACACCTTTCATCAATTTTAACTATCCATGAACATCATCCTAAATCATCTGATCAATTCTTTTATCTATCTAACATATCTATTAAATTCACTATTCATCCCCCATTGATAAATTAATATTTTCTCCATGATCACAACCATCCCATAAAATCACATCACATTTCATTAGTTAATAATCTTTATTAATTATCTAATCTTCCCTAATATAAAATTCCATAGAATGCGCATTTCCTATTTTCTAAAACTCAATTAATCATGTTTTCCATCTAGATTTATTGACATCATCATCATCTTTCCAAGATAAAGTCATTGTAATGAGATAAGTGTGATATAAAGATATGACATGTTCTTACACACTCCAAGTCCTCAACAAGTCATCCTCTTACATACTCCAAACTTACATAAGTGGATTTATTACACAAACAACCTCTCTCATTTATGAGGTGTATGAAATCTTCTCAACAATTTATCTTACCCTTCATCCAACATTATATAATCACTCTAAAAATATATAAATGGAAGGGGCATCTTCCATTCTAAAAAAAACATTTATTACTAAACTTATGCTACCAAATATCTAAGAAAATATTCATCAAGTTCTTCATTTTCTCAATAAGTCATGGATAGTGAAAGGGGGGATGCCATTTGAATAGCTCCATGACATTACCAAAGACCTCAAGATCTATATCTAAGATAATCTAAACTTGAATTCCAACTAGAAGGAGACATCTATGAGGAAGGTATAATCATTTAAATTTGTCTTTTGTTTGTCACCTCTTAGACCTTTCCCAATTTGAGGACATGTGCTTAGGATTATAGTTTTATATTGTTTTGGTTTGATTTTCATGCTAACAAGAAACTTACCTCATTTTTAATTGTGCGGTCACATATGGTGCACCTATTATTATGAGCACCCAAAATTATCCTTTGAAACATCATTTTATTCCTTTAATTTATAAATTAGTTTAAAATTGATCTTAATTTCACCTCTTTTTCTTCTCAATTTATCAAATTTTCATTTCCAAGTTAGTGGTATAAATGCTCTACTAATAGGCAAGATCACCCACCTTAAATAATGATATTAACCTATTAATTAGTGATATTTATCCTTATTTGCATTTGTGTTTACCTTTTTTTTAGGTGAATGGTATAATTATCCTATAAATTGATGGGATTGACCTACAAATCGACAATATCACACTATAAAATGGTGGGAACACTCTTGGGTTTTACACAAATTATAGATTTATAGAAATGGCATAATTGTGGATTGAAATGGTGGAATTAATCTATAAATTAGTGGGATCAACTTACATATCTATGGAAATGCATGCGTAATTTTTTTATCTATGTTTTCCTTATTTTGGTGATATCATGCTTAGTAATAATAGAATCAAACACTTAATTAATGAAATTGTTATGTTTTAAATTTTATTTGGGTTTATATTAAATGGTGATGTAAATTTATCAATGGAATCATACTATTAAATGGTGATATACCTTGATAATTAGTCTATAAATTGGTGGTATTTATTATAGAATCAATATATTCCCTTGCTAAATGGGAGGATCACATTGTGTCAATTTCTTGAGACCTAAATAATTAACATTATGACATCCTCTTACTCATCAAAGGCTAAAAATTTAAAATCTAATCTTATTTTTGTATGTTTCTCTTGTTAAATAAGTGGTTATTTAAAAAATAAACACAACTCATTTTGGTGCATAAAATGAACCAACATTTGAATACGATGTTCTAAAACATACTAGTTTTTTCCTTTATTTGAGTGTTTGTGGGTATTTGATCATGTTTATGATCTCCCCTTGACTACTTGTAGGGCCCTAGTTGATAAAAATCGCATAATTTACTATTTCCTTTTCCTGAAGTGAAACTATATTATGTTTTCCTCTTACCCACTTATGGGATCCTGAGGATTAAAAATAGTGAACCTTCCGTTTTATTTTGTTTTAATGAGGTGGAATTCATTATCATATATGATTCCATAGGGCATAACAACTATGATTTCATCCCCCAACATATGTACCAACCCCATTTTTTTATGGTAGATATAAATTAAGGGTAGTTGTCATAAAATCGTATCAAAATCCCCCATAAAAGGTTTTATAAAAGCATGGGGTTGATCCCTAATGCTAAGATATAAAATGTCACCCTTGAAGTTAAATTTATAGTATCACTTCACTAAAATATTAAGTTGGTCATGAAGGGGATAAACCCTCCCATGAATTTCACATTATTTTTCCTTCTTCTAAATAATTATGATCCTCATGTACTGCAAGTTATATCAGGGATCATCTAGAAAGCCTTGTCAAATTTTAGATTAAGACTTTTTAGCTACATATGATTTGTATTAAAAGGGAATATAACCTTCCCTAATATCTAATCACATACCACTTAAAGTGATGGCTAATAAATTAAATTTTTCTTGTTTCTTTTGAAGTAGATATGTGGGATGTAGTCGCATTACACACCCATGTTACCACTAAGATAGGGATTGTCTTATATGCATGTCATTACTTATTTGTTTTCATATACACATTTTGTGTGTTATACCTTATACATAAAACAAATTAAAAATATTTTAAGTCCAAAAACTTTGTCACATCCCACTACAAATTTTTATGATAAGGTGTTACTTTGCCCAAATTTTAAGTCATTTATCTCCCTTCCTAGTATCATATTGCCTAATCAAAATGGTACCATGTATGTATTATATTTTTATGTTTCTCATTTTAAAAAAATCCAAATTAGGTTCATTTTTAACCAAATCTAATTCTAAATTGAATCCAAATCATTCAAGCTTTCCAAATCATTCAAAATTTCCAAATCAGTTAAACTTTCTAAATCAGTCAAACTTTCCAAATTAGTTAAACTTTCCACATTAATCAACTTTAAAATCAATTCATACATTATAGAATCAAAAGGTCTCAATTTAAACATTCTATGTCGACTAATCAATGTCAAACCCAAATCCAAATTCAAAACATTGAATCAAAAGTAAAATTTGGTCAACCAAAATCAAACCAAGTCAAATCAAGCAAATCAAATCCAAAATAGGTCCATTTAGACCCAAATCTGATTTAGAATCAATTTTCTACATTATTTATAATTCAAACATGTTCTTATTTTAAGTTAACCATTCCAAACATGTTAACTTTGACCAAGTCAAATCAAATCAATTTTGACCAAATAATATCAATTCTAAGTCTATCAAAAATCTAATTTTGAAATCACATCTTGTCTTTCCATTCAATCTCCCACACCTATCAGTTGGGAATGATAAAATCACAACATTCATCCTTTCTTCCATCCAACTTTAATTTTAAATACAATCTAAGATTAATCACATCAAACATCAAATAATATCCAAATCATGTCAACTTTGACCAAGGTCCATCAATTATAAATTAGTCACATTCAAAATCAAGTCACATTTTATATTTCCATTCAATCTCCCACACTTGTCAATTGGGAGTGACAAATTCACAACATCCATATTTTCTCCCATTTGAATTAAATACAACATCTAAATCCAATTTGAGTTTAATCAAACATCAAATCAAATCAATCTACCTTGTTTGGGGTAAATCATATCAAAACAATCTATGTTACTTGGGACCAATAAAATAAAATCAATATGGCCTACTTAGGGATAATAAACATTAAATCAAATCAATCTTCCTTGTTTAGGGAAAATCAAATTTACAATAAATATAAAATAAAATAAAATCCAAAATATTAATTTTATCTAAGTCCATAGCATCTAAAGTAGATCAAGATAGAGCCCAATTTGAATGTTACATGTTTGAAAACAAATATGACATCTTTTTTTTACTCTTATAAATAGGTTCTCAACTCCCTATAGATTATGATCCAACAAACTTAAGCTCCATCCTTAGTAGGAAAATTCAAGTCATTCCACATCAACATCAATTAAACATCATGTCCACTAGTATTGATCATTAAATTCCCCATCACACTTGCAAAGGGGAACCTATTTTAGCACCCTTGTTTAATATCCATCTAGCCTATAATCCATAATAATCACATCTAGAATCTTGTTCATTCACATCCAAATAGGTTTTTAAACTTTATAATGAACACTTGGAGGAAATATTTTACCATCTATTTATGGTAAACATGATTGTTGTTTACACCCTAAATTGGTCAAGCAACAACACATATCATGTCTTTTCACAGTCCTTCCATTGGAGACTCCAACTAGAGAATATGAGTCTTATTCACATCTAGCCATGTCTTTCTATCTGATTTGCCTTGGTCTTATTTCATATCCTAGACACTTCTTTGATAATTCCCAATCTTTTGTAACCTTCCAGACTTAACCCTTCCTGACCCAAGTCACACTTTCTAGGCTTATTCCATTCCCCCAGATCCTAGACCCTCTAAACAATAGTGCCCAAATAAGACCACAGCACTGAAACCCAAGCTATCCAATTTTTGACACTATTATCCAAGTGAAAATTTAATTCCAATGGTCACTTTATCCTAAAAGATAAGTCTTACCCCTTTTCTTCATTCCTAAGTTTTCCAATATCACCCAAATGTAAAAAAAACTCCCATATTTGAAATAATGAGTATTTTATATAAAAGACTACACAAGGTATTTTATATGTATCACTTATTATTTTGGCACATTAGAGATAATAAAAATCAATCAATAATATAGCTCAGCATTTTGCATCACACATAGACTTGCATTTTTTATCAAGGAAGGGCCTAGGAAAAATTCATTCTTCTATTTATCATGCACATTTATTATGCACATTCCCTAAGGGAGAAATACATTGGATCTAAGACCCTAGCTTGATGGTTAATGTAGGTAGTTGTGAGAACAGCAAGGGTTCTAGATCATACAATCATTCTTCCCCTAACCTAGTTCTTCCCCTTTTGATTTTGATGTATTCATCATTTGCATGTGCTATAAATGGACATAAGTATTGAACATTAAAATATATCTACAATGAGCTCGAGTGACTTCCAACCCTATAAATTTGGTATGAAGGCTCATATTGAGGTGAACAAAACCCAAAAATATTATATCTTTAGGACAATAGTGTTGGGAAGGACTATAGTGTCAGACACTAGGGTGTCTTATTTTCAGCACTCCTATCTAATCAAAAAAAAAAAACTAGATTTAGATTCTTGACAGTGTCTCAATCTTACTCTTCCATTTCTAGCCTTAGAATCCTCTATTTTAGTATGAATATAGATAAGTTAATTTCTATTTATCTTTTATAAGTATCAATTAAAATATATATCATTCCCTATCAAAGTATATTTTTCCTATCATTCTAGACCCTTATTATTTAGGATCCAAACACTAGATTCCCAAAAATAATAAAAAAATTGGTGAACCTAAATTACTTCAAACATATTTAAAACACTAGGTACCCTTAGGGTTTTTCCTTCAAATTTTGTTTAAAACTTCAATTTCTAATTTTTGTATCAAGTCCTATGCAATTATCTTGTTCAAATTAATTTTAGAATTTAAATTATAGCCATAATTTTCAAAATTCTAAAACCCTAGCTCAAAACCATAGATTTCCAAACTAAGTCCTCAAACCCCAAGTTTCCCTCCCTTACAAATTTTAGAAATTAATTTTAAATTTTTTTAAAATTGTTTAGTGTGCCAAAAATATTTTTTAAATTTCTAAATTAGTAGTTATTTTTTTCAAAAATTTAATTTCAAAATTCTAATTTTTGTATCCATTTTTGTGAAATTGTCTTGTTCAAATTAATTTTATAATTTAAATTATAGCCATAAATTTCAAAAAAATTAAAACCCTAGCACAAAACCCTAGATTCCTAAACTATGTCCTCCACCTTCAAACCATTCATCCTTGCAATTTTTAGAAATTAATTTTGAAATTTTTTTAATTGTTTAGATAGTCACAAGTATTTTCAAAATTTTCATATTAGTAGTTGTTATTGCAGTTATTTTCTTAATAGTATGTTTTCATGTAATTTGTGGTGAAATAAATAAAATGGCCACTAAGGCACTTCTTCCCTCTCATCCCATAGACAAATTTCTTAATTTTTTGCATAATTATGATATGAGTGGATAAATTTTCAAAATTGTGCACTAACTAAAAATATGGAAAATCATTTTATTTACAATGAAGATAATTACAATTGTTGCAATGAGTAAATCATGCATATGAAAGTGATAGTGTAAAAAAATTAGATGCATCTTCTCCTCTCAAACCAA